>BLSF01000124.1:0-49682 GCA_012862575.1 Parietichytrium sp. I65-24A | reverse complement strand
AGTCACATCAAAACAGTTCATTTGAAGCAGAAAGATTTCGAGTGTGATGAGTGTGGCGATAGATTCACAGCAGCTGGAGGTCTTCGAAGTCATATCAAAACAGTTCATTTGAAGCAGAGAGATTTCGTGTGTGATGAGTGTGGGAAAGCGTTTGGACAAGCTGGGCATCTTCGAAGGCACATCAAAACAGTTCATTTAAAGCAGAAAAATTTCGAGTGTGGCGAGTGTGGGAAAGCGTTTGGGCAAGCTGGGCGTCTTCGAAGCCACTTAAGGACAGTTCATTTGAAGCGGAAAATGATGAGATGCTGCAGTGAAGACGCTACGCCTCATCTACGTGTTCGAGCTTTCAGGGCCATCCAACTGAGCCCAGTGATGCATGATGATGAAACCAGGCTGCTGCCGCATAAGGAGTCGAGCTTGAATCGGAAGTGCGAAGGGGACCCCAACTCGCACAGCGTGCCATTCGTATCAGAGCGTAGTTTTTCTGTTCTTAGCAAATCAGAATGCAGTCCAGAATGGTTAGCGGATCTGTCCGCCGAGCGCGATGTCATTACGATCGAGTGCGAGCCTTCAGAAGGGTGCGAGGCAATGCGCGTAAAGGTAGCTGCTCCGCGCGGGAAGAAGAGGTCTTTGGACAACTCAACTTCATGGTGCGGGAACGAATCCTCACTTTCCACGTGGACCAGGTGTAAACGCAAAAGGGCATGTATGCGTCTTGACTGAGCGACTGCAACTGGCACAAAGCTGCTCCAAGAAGAGTGTACGCATCAAGACTCCGAGAGACCCACTTTTGTTGTCAATGGTACTAGAATACTCGGGATCAGTTTCCGTTCAAATTTTAGGAGGTGATTGAAGTTCCGCCTATTCAAGTTCAAGCTTTCATCCGCAATGTACGATTCGCGGGTGACCTAAAAAAAACTCAAGTAAAATGCTATCTATGCTTTTTTAAATTGGATCTAAAGAACTTCAGGGTGTCTCAAACCTTTCGTGTGCTGCTTTACAACACCTCTAGCCGGCAGGGCCTCTACTTCAGCTCTAAGGTTTCGGTTTCAGGAAAGAGTGATCGAAGAGATGTTCGCGCTCCGCATACTTGAAAAGTCTGGAGAGCAATCCGGAGCCGGAGGATATGCAGCTAGCAGTCATGGATGCCAAAAGCATCGGAGTGGTTCCCGCGGCCCCGAGCTGAAGCATTGACGCAGCAGTGACGAGCTGCGCGAGAGGTATCGGAAATAGCGAGGCAGGTACAGCGCAAATGAAGCAGGACAAAGACAAGAGTAAAGGGAACTGATTTGTGTCACCGACAAGCTGGAACGCAGCGAGTCCCATACAAACACCGATAAAGTACATTGGGAATATGACTCCTCCGACCCAGCCGCTTCCAATACAGATCGCCACTGCCACCATTTTTCCAAACGCGCTTAGAAGTAGATACCCAGGAGAGAGCTCGCCACCATCGGCAAGGCGAATGACGTCAAGAATCTGGCTGTTGCCGCTCCCGAAAGAAAGAGGGAGCAAAATTGAAAGGCACCCTACAAGCAGGCCACCCACTGTAGGGAGAAGGATAACAGCGGCTTTGTTGTTTCCCAAAGAACGTCCGAGCACTTGGAAAGCATACTTGGAAAGTCCTGCAAGGCAGAGCTGCAGGGTTCCCAAGACGCCAGAAACAACCCCAATCGCAAAAGCGTAGGCCAGGTGCTCGACGCGAAAGCGGAAATAGTCGTGTTCGAGATACTCTCTAAGTGGCAAGAATGGAAGGTATGGATGGCCGCCACTCAGGATGTAGTACACTGTAAAAGACGAAAGAACGCTGACACCGATGTCGGTAAAGTATGCCATGTAGTGAGAATGCACATCGTCTGTTGGACCGAGCTCCATAACCAGCAGAATCGGGGTGATCGGCGTCGGGAAAAGGCCACCAAATGCAGCAGATATCCCGGCAATACACGCTTTTTGGATTGACTCATCCTCCAACTGGTAATACTCGGCACTCAGTTGAGCCATGCCTCCTCCGAACGAAGCCAAGGCACCAGATGGGCCGAGAGCTGCGCCCCCGGATATGGAGAGCACGGAGAGCAAAACTACTTTTGCAGCCTCGACTGGGTGCACGTACATGGTGGTGACTTGCTTGAGCAGACTTGTTGGGTTGGGCGGAAATTTAATTGCTACCTTCAACACCCCAACCAGAAAGCCTGTTGCAGATATGATTGCGATCCACCTCAGCTTACCGTTTCCAATCTCTATGGTCTCCGCGCTGCTCGGATAATCAGCAGACGTCCAAAGCACAGGCAACCGCTCCATGGGCCAGGTAATTCCGAAGCACAAGGCTCCCATAACCGCTCCAAACACCGAGTGTAGAGCTATGCGTTTCCAAAACCCCTTCTGCGCCGCATACGCACTGCACATCGGGCACTCCCTGTTCTGCGCGTGCGCGTCACATCTCAGAATCATCCTCTTCGATACCAATTTCCTCCCGCTGAACAGCCCGCGGCGAGTCAGTCGTGGTCCTTCTGACGTCATTTCCACTCTACTCTGCCCGTCCTGCTCACCCGACCCATCCCCGAGCAGACTGCTCGAGGCGTCCACCCCCTCAGCCTCTGCCATACTCCAATCCCGCGAGCTCGCAGTCCCACAACTCCGTGACGTCGGCCCTCAGCTCCTCGAGCCCTGTTGATCCTGAAAACTAGACTTAAAACCTCCAAACAAGCTCAGTCACCTTTGCCAACCTTCCGGCAACACCAACTAAGAGCTGCTCGTCTCCGCACACAAGTGCTCTCGGGGCAAACGTAAGCTGCTCTCCCTTGCAACATGCAATATGCAACATGCAACATGCAATATGCAATATGCAACAGCACTGGGCCTCTCTTGAGCGTACACTGGCGCAGCACGGTACTCGTACCGCGGCTGAGTGCGGGCCCACGTCCTGCGCTAGGCTTTGGAAGATACACTGGTTGTGTTCCCCCAGTGTCAGCTCGAAGATGGTGGAGCTCACGCGACCACGTGTCGAGTGGAGAAGGCGGCAAGGCGCACGTCGGTGGAGCGCGACCGGCGAAGAAGACTCGCAAGTGCCGCTATGGCATGCGAGGAAGCAGCCAAGCACTTGTCGGCAGTGGCGCTTGCAAAGAGCTTCCGGCAATCGACGATACGAAGCAAAGAGAGAGAGAGAGAGAATGAAAGAAGAGAAAGAGAAAGAGAGAGAGAGAGAGAGGGTTGAAGGCGGATTTTGACCTTTTCCCGGCAACTTGAAGATTGACGGATTCGTGGTATATATCGGCAAGTCAGGTTGGATTCTTTTAGTCGGAAATATGTTAGATTGGGTTCATACGGCTTGCCTCGCCTTGGATACGTCTGTCGTCGCGTGCAAGCGCGAGGCTTTCATGTTGCGCGCGCGCGATGGAGAGCTGCGTCATTTGGGCCACCACGGTCTGAGATGGGCTTGACGGCGCGCACCACCTGAACAAGTCGGCTACTGGGGTGTTTCAAGCGCGAGGACCGCCTTGGCGCGCTGTACATCTAGCCTGTCTTGCGCGATCTGGTCTGCTTTCTTTGTTTCAGAGGGTCGTGCTTCAAGCGCGAGGACCGCCTTGGCGCGCTGCACATCTAGCCTGTCTTGTGCAATTTGGTCTGCTTCCTTGGCTTCAGAGGATCTCGACACGTATTTATAAATGAAAAACACGCCTATCAAGAAGATGATCACCCCGACAACCGCCAAAATAATCGTGGTGCTGGAGCCTCCGTCCGCAAACTCCACCAACGAGCGAGCATCGAGCAGCCGCGCGATCTGCTCGTCGCCACGGAGACCTTTGGCGTTGAACTCCATCTTGTCAATCTCGTCACAACAACGCTACTAGTACACTTGCCTTTCAGGATCTGCCTGCTTCCAGCGGAAGCAAACGACAGTGAGCAAAGTGAGCAGCTGTAACCAATGCATAGTGGGATGGCTTCTCCGACTCATCCTCATGGTACACTGGCAATCGTGGCGTCCAGCGCACCGTCTTCCTATGCATGAACGTGCTTGCTCTCAGAATTGATTATTAGTACCCGGTACTCAGTACTGTACTGTACTTCACTCTCTCGACACTCCAACCATCTCCAACTTGGAAGATCATCGCTGTCGCTGTCAGTTTGGAGTAAGTGCAAGATACTGCGCTGGGCAGAATTTGTTACCTTGAGCTCAAGCTACAAAAGTCTCTTTTGTCTTACGCATCCGCTGCGCTGAATTGATCATCAACTATTTCTCAACGATTTCTCAACTGGTTGATGGATTGATCGATGATGGACTTCAATTGGTTGATTGTTGACAGATTGTGGGCAAATCTTTATTACAAATCTAAAACCAGAGCACATCAACAACAACTCGATAATTTCAGACAAGAGCAAACAGTGTTCCAGACAGTGTGTACCGGTGCTATCTAGTTCTGTGTCGGAACTAATAGTGGCTATGATCTCTGGTAAAGAGGGCGAGTACGCAGTAGTACTGGTTAATGTGAATAGTACGTGTACGTACTTTGTCACTCACAGTCAGCACAGTCAGCAGCAGGTACGTACTCGGTACTCACAATGAGTAGCCAGTGTTAGTGTCTCTGCCCCGACACCACTGACGTCCACGTGAAAGTCAATAAGTGGTTGGAGGGTTCAAGGCCAGCAGAGCAAGCGCAGTTTGATTTTCGCGGTAGATATTAAGTCTATTACGAGTACCACTTGGCACTCAGGCTGACAGCGAAGTATCGGGTACCGGTATGTATTGACTCGAAGCTATTATTAACACTTGTGTTGTTTGCCTCGCTTTTGTATCTGACAGTGAATTCTGAATTCTGCAGTTTCGCAATTCCTCAACAGAGTACTGTACTGATACCTTAGTATCCGATTTTGTACTGGTAGTACGTACAAAGGAAAATGAAGGTTGTCAGTTTCGAAAACCCATGCACTTTCAATCGACTTACTTTACAAGCGGCATCAAGCAGTGCAGACGAAGCCTCCCAGTAGGTTTTTCGAGGTTTCATAGGTTCCATTTGAGATTTCCAAAGATACCAAAGCCATGCGCAGTCCATCATAACTTGCTTTTGATCAAGATTAAAGTTGTACATGTTGTAAAATGTAAAGTCAACAAAGCTTGCTGTAGAGATGTCCAGTCGCAGTTTCACAGCACCAGTTCCACATTGCGTCCCAGCGGAGGCGAATGACAGTGAGCAGCTGTATAGCCCGAGCCATACGGCTCAGTTGTGATTCTGGACATCATGATGATCACGATGGAGATGGCCGATGTTCCCGCTTGCACGATGATCGTACAGTACCAGTAGTGCCAGATACACTTCATACTGATGACGGGTCCAAGAAGCAATCGATTGCTGGAACATGCTGGAACTCTTCCGTCAGCATACTTTCGAGCTTTATAAGCAGCAACATCCTTATGCAGACAAGATGAAGTGGCCGCTTGGTCTAGTGGTATGATTCTCCGTTTGGGTCGGAGAGGCCTGGGGTTCGATTCCCCAAGCGGCCCATCTTTTTTTTGCCATCACAACCACTCCTACTTTGCTCATCAGTTGAATCTCTAATCCTTTTTCCAGTATGCTGACAACGCTAGCACACATATGTTTTGCGCCGTAGCTAGAAGGAGCATGGCGATAACACTAGCAGCAGAAGACAATGGAGATAAGTGAACGTAAAACTGTCCTCGTCGCGTACTCGGCGTCCCCAGTAAGCTTAACTCAATAAACTATTAATAGTTTTTGTAAATGCATACGTGCGACAGACTGTGCCTCACTACTTAGCTGAACTCCGGGTCCTGCTCTCCTGCCCTTCTGCTCTTCTGCTCTGCCCCTTCCAAGATCTTCCAAGCGTTCGTGAGAGAGAGCAGTCGGAAAGAGGAGAGCAAAAGTGCGAAACTGCGCTGTGCTGTTGAGGCTTATTTGCACTGTGGCACTGTGGCTCTGTTGTGAGTAGAGAGTTGTGAGTACCAGTGGTAGTGTGTTGTGAGTTGTGTGCTGTGTGTTGTGAGTTGTGAGTAGTGTGTTGTTCTGGCGGACGTGTGCCGTGCGTTGATGTTTCAGACTGCTAGTGGCCGTGATGAGCAAGAGCAAGAGCAAGTACAAGTGCCGGGAGCGCTAGGATCGGGAAAGCAGGAGCCGCTGGCAGCGCTGGCAGCGGGCGGTGCAGAGAAGCTGATTGCAGACCTGGAGGTGTTCTTTGGAGCGAGCACCAGCGAGCAAGACTTCCAGCAACATGTCTTCTGCGGTGGCTTGTGGAAGAGCAACGTGAGGTCCGCGTGCTGGAAGGTTCTGCTGGGTGTGCTGCCTCGGACGCAGTGGGGAGAATGGCACGTGTGGGAGTCGGCTTCGCAGACGAGCAGAGTTGGGTATGCGCGGATGAGGGATGCAGTGCCGCCGAGTAGTGCGTTGCCTGACTCGAGAAGCGGCGTGCAGTTCGAGATTTGGAAAGACATCGAAAGGACCAAGCTGATGATTAGCTCAGTCGGCGCTTGTGGAGATCCGGCAAAGCAAGTCGTGCTGCGTGTTCTGCACGTATGGGCGGTCCAGCATCCAGCTGTGGGCTACAGGCAAGGGATGAATGAGATTCTTGCGGTTCTCTTGTTCATGCTACAAACAGAGTACTCAGAGGCGCAGCGATCGATGCCAGCCGACGTTGTGGGAGACGGCGAAATGCGAGAACCAGGGAATCTTAGCGTTCTACGGAATTTATTTTCCATGGAACACGTCGAAAGCGACGCTTATGTTCTCTTGGACTGCATATTACAGAGGCTCTTGCCCATATATGACGCCTCAAGCGAGTGTGAAGTGGAGAAGGATGTGGAGTTCTTACAGAAACTCAATTTGCACCCTGAAAATCTTCCAGGGAGGCTCGAGCACATTCAGCACCGCTTGCTGCAGCGTGCAGATCCTGTTCTCGCCGCATACATGCATTCGCTCGGAGTCGAACCTTACATGTTTCTGATCCGGTGGATGAGAGTCATGTTTACTCGCGAAATTCCATTGCCTCAAGTGCTTCTCGTCTGGGATTCTATATTTGCTTTTACCCCGGACGATTTTGCGCTAATAGATTGCTTATGCGTGTCCATCCTCACGGAGCATAGCTTCAGGTCCAGTCTCTTGGCCTGTACTGATTCCTCTGAGCTCCTGCATGCGATCAAGAGGATCCCGGTGCTTTTGGAGGATCAGATTTTAGAACTTGTACACCACGCTCAGGCTCTATACCTCGCACACAAGTCTTCGGTCAATAATCTCCTGCATCACATCCAGCTAGCCGAACAGAGCGGCGGAACTGAGCAAGGTCCTCTGCAACCATCAGCAACAACTTCGACGCCTAATGTCGGTGCGGCGGCGAGCTATCATGGAGCTCAGCAAGGCCAAACTGTGCAAGACAGGATCACGCACACATACATAGAAGACAACGACGATGAAGAGGAGGAGGGTTGGCTGCGAATAGACGCTGTCACGGAAGACCCGAAGCCAGTGCGTGGAGGGGCTCAGACAGGCACCACCTTGCATGGGACGAGTGCCACCCACAAGTTGCAAACAAGATCTGGAACAAGAGAGGCTATGAAGAAAAGCTTGAAAAAGCTACGCTTCCCTTCGCAACTGGCTTCGCTGACGTTTTTAGGAAAAGCTCCTGCGAGCAACAAGCCTCGGTAGAAGGAGCTCTGCGAGTCGCGTCCAAATATAATTCTGGATGTGATTTCGGCGAACGGAGCTTCGACGAAACATGCTTTGGATCTTTGATTTTTAGAACGATGTTGTGTAAACTTTGTATAATATATATTTTCCTCGAGGAGACATCAGCGTACAGGTGCGCACCTCTCAAAAAAGCATAAAAGAATCTTGGAGGTAGTCGTCAGCTTTATTGGTCAGTTTTACTTATACTAGGGCGGGAAACATTTGGTTTAGGTTGGGTGCCACTGGAGGCTGATGGCCGGGTAGGCTTTCGGGTACTTGGGCTTGCTTTTTCCTGACCCTCTCGTTGCTCTGGCGTGGCCACGATTTCGGGCTCTTCTTCTCCCTCAGCTCCTTCAACGCGAGCGGTGTTTGAATCGAGTATGGTTCGCAGTGCTTTTGAAGGGCGAACACCCACCGGGAGCTCGTAATTAATAAAGTGATTGGCGCCCTTCAAGCCAAGAAGCTGCTGCTCCAGAGCACACGCAACATTAACGGCAGCAGCGTATCGGGCAGACATACGCTCTAACGCCTCTCTAGTGTGATGCAGGTTATTGCTCAACTGCAAAGCCTGCTCATCTCTCTCGAGAAATGCTTGTCCCAACCTTTCGGCGCGTGCGCGCTCCTTCGTGTACGCGTGTTCAAGCTCTAATTTAGTCTGTGTAGCCTCTGCTAGCGCAGTAGCGTTCCTCTTCAAGTCTTTCTCAAGATGCCTTTTCTCTGTTTGGATTACTTCCTGCTCCGACTTTGGCCGCGCGATTTGCACAGCTTGCCGCAGCAAACCCTTTTCGATTTGGGACTTCAACAGTTGATTCTCCTTTGTAAGATTGGAGATTTCGCGGGTTTGGTCCACAATCTTGCTCTTCAGCTTGCCTACCTCGAGCTGGGCGACCTCTTCCCTAGCCCTCGTGTCTTCAAGCTTCTTCTTTGAAAGCTCATACTTCCCTTCAAGCGCCAAGCTCTTGCTGTGCAGCTCGTGTTGGTTTTGGATGGTCTCGCGCTGCACCTTGCGTGCATCAGAGAGACTGAGCCGAAGCAAGCTCATCTCTGTCTGGGCAGTCGTTTGCATGGCTTGCATGCGGGATTCCGAGTCCTGCAACTTGACAGTAAGTTCGTCCTTCTCGCGGATGATTTTCGCGTTTCTCTCGTTTAATTTGCGGTGCTGTAGCCGGGCAACATCTGCTTCCACTGCAACTTGGTTGCTCTCCTTCTTTAGACCCTCGATCTCTTTCTTTGTATTCGCGTGAAGGTGGGCAAACAATTTGGACTCCTTCTTGTTGTGCTCAAAGTGCGGAGTGAACTGTGCAATCTGTTGGTTGGCGAGCACCAAGCTGCCCTCCGCTTTGGACCAGTGCAGGCGAAGTGCCTCGATTTCCTGCTGTTGGGTCTTGATAATCTTATCTGCAGCGCTCAGCTTGTCCCTCATGCTCCGAATCTTTTCGCTCTCCACCCCGAGATCGGCCGACCCTGACATGCCGTCTGCTGACCCGTCGGAACTCAATCGATTGATGGAGAGCCGAGACGGGGAGCCAGCGGCCTCCGTACTAGATTTTGCTCTATAAAAGGCGATATTTTCCTTCTTCGCTTCATCGAGCTTGAGTGAGAGTCGGTCAAGCTTCTCTTTTTGTCTCATCACTGTGACTTGAAGCATTTTCTTCTCCTCCTGAAGCTGTAGCACAGCCTTTTCAGCCTCTTCGGTACTCTTGTGCGCATCGCTGAGCATCCGGCGAGAGGCCTCTGCCTCTTCCAAGGACAACTGTTCGTTGTACTTGGCTCTGTTTGCATCATTCTCGGCCTTTGCCATCCGTCTCTCCTGCCGTCCCTCCTTTCGTGGGTCTTGTGCTTCCTCCAAGCGTTTTGCGAGTCGCCTTGCTTCGCTCTCCGTAGCGTCCAGCTCTTTTTTAATAACAGCACTTTGCTTGAGGGCTTCATCACGCGCATTATCTGCCCCACCTCGTTTTTCCTGCTCGCGCTCGACCATCGCGAGTAACTTTGCTCCAGCCGTCCGCCCTTCACGCACATCCTTTTCGGCTCGTCGGACATCATCTTCGGCGAGAGCCAATGCTCGTGAAAGTTCCGTGTTGCGCTTTTCCAGGTTCGCCATGGCGCTCGCATTCGCATTAGCTACATTCGCATTGGCGATCGCGATCTCCTTCGCCGCATGAGCTGCTTTTGCTTCTGCATCCGAGTTCCCACTGGAACCTGCCTGCGCTGAGAGTTTGGCCTCGAGATCTGCTCGCCGCCGCTCTGCTGCCTCCAGTACATGATCGCGGCGCGCCATCTCTTTAAGGGCTGCCTGCCATTGCTTGGACAGAACCGCCCTCGCTGCGGCTTGAGCACGAAGCTCGTCGGTGACAGCGTCCAATGCCCCTTGCGCGACGAGAGTCTCGCGCTCTTGCAGCTCCAGTCTGCGCTGGAGATCTTGCGCGCGAGAGTTGGCCGAAGCTAGCGACCGCTCATCGCGAGCTCGTGCCTCGCGCTCAGCGCGAAGCTGGGCCTCTTGAAATGCCGATTCCGCGGCGCGAGCAGAGTCGTGGGACTCGTGCGCCCTCAAACCGGCCTTGAGGGCCCGCGCAGCGCGCTGCATGTGCGAAGCCTGTTCGCGCTCCTTGGCCGCTGTTGTCCGAGAGGCAGCTGCATCACGCTCGGCCGCCACCGCGCGCTTCTCCGATTGGTCCTTGGCCGCCTCCGATGCCGAAGCCTTGGCCCTGAGCGCGCTGTTGGCTGCAGTGAGCTCGCGAGCGCGGTTTTCCGCGGCGCTAAGTTGCTTCTGGGCTCGCTGCAGCTCCGCGCGCAAAGCGTGAACCTGTGCTGCTGCCATGGACTGCCCGGTCTCCGCGTCGACGAGCTGACCCCGAGCCCGATGCAGCTCATCTTCCAGTGCAGTCGCGGCCTTTGCCTGCGCTTTGGACAGAACCTTCGCCAGTCGCTCCTCCATGCTGCCAGTCCGCCAGTTCGCTTGGCGTGTGAACGATCGATCGGTCGGTCTCCTACGCCAGTGAAAGTCTCATGCCCATTCGTCCCCGTTTGCGCACTTTCCCCCTTGGATATGACAGCACTACTCTCCTCCTCGCGCAGGCCACGGCTGTCTCCTCGACAGAGCCTGCGAGCGAACGGACGAACGGACGAACGCCGGAGCGAAAGAGAGAAACAAGAGCTAAAGTGAGGCAGATGCGGCGTGTGAGAGACCGTGATTGTGTCCGTGATACGGACGACACAACACGACACAACACGGCCTGCCCTTTCTAGTTTCACCGTCACTGTTCCAATGGGACTGTGCGCTTTGCGAGTGTACTCATAACTCACAGCTCACTAACTCATTCGTTTGCTTGCCTCTATTCTTCTCTTGACCAAACATCTCCACTATCGGCTCACTCTACGTCTATCCTTCCCAAACTCGACAAAGGCCAAATGGAAAACTCACACAACTTTTATATGCACTTAATGAACTTTGACAGCTTGCAACTCGGAACTAATTCGAAATACTTTGGAAACAACACGTCTCACCGGATATATTTATAGTTACCCCTAGAAAACCCTTATGACACCTTGGTAACCTAGATTGCGGTCGGCTAGCTGCAGCTAGTAGAAAGACTATGCGATGAGTCAACAGCATAAATGTGAATTACTGAAAGAATCTGACTGGTGAGTTTTGGCTCTTGAGTCTATGGTTTGCATGTTCGAGATGGACCCGACGGGCGAGCAAGATGGGAAAAAGATGGACGTTGCGGAATAGTGTCTGGGATGCTGGTCACGAGGCGCTGTGAAAGAAAGCATTTGGTTGAACGAAAGATTGTCTGTAAATCGCGACTCAATGTTGGCAAACACAGATTGGAGTCACACCATCACACGCTATCGGAGCAGTCAGTCCCTGCAGTAAAATTGAATCGTGATGTAGAAGCTTCTAGGCGCACCAACATCCAGCAACAATTCCAGGAGCAGGGGCAGGAGCAAGAATAGGAACAGGAGAACGCTCGAGGAGTTGACAAACGGAGCTTTCGGCGAGCGAGGTTTGGTCGCCAATGCGACAAGCGAGGAAGGTCGTGCACATGGCAGACGCGCCGGGGGGTATATGAGGCGTCGAAATGGAAGAGCGCCGCTGCTGGCGCCTCTCATGAGCGCTCAAGCAGTCGGCAGCAGCGATACCCGGGAAAAGCCACACGCGAGCCGGAGAAAATATGGCCAAAAGCGGCCCAGGCGAGGAGACGGCGGGGCTTTTGGAGCAGCTCCGTTTGGGCGGATGGGGAAAGATGAGGCACAAAAGCTGCAAGAAGAGGAAATTCAACGACTTCAAAAGAGAAAGCCTGGACGTGCCATGGGGCAGAGACCGCTGCCAGCCTTGCTTGGCGACTACGGGGCTGCGAAAGGCTGGCTCTTTCGCAAAGGTGACCTCGCAAATGAACCGATTCACAGTGTTGATGGCCTCGACGCTGCGCTGCAGTGGGCGCAGGCATTTTTCGTGTTGGATCCGGCAACCCGATCTCTCACTGAGTTTCATAGTCCGGCTGATCAAATTGCTGAGACGGTGCTGTGCCTAGATGATCACTCGGTGGTGTCCAGCCAGGGACTACGCATTCTTGACAATCCTGCAAAAGGGCAAGTTGGGCTGCATACCTTTGCGGTGCGAGCCACAGACATTGGGCGGGAAAAAGTTGTTATGCTGGGTTGCGAAGATGAACGACTGGCGCTTCGATGGATGCAGTTTCTGCGTCACGCTGTCCAGCAAAAGCCAACCGCTCAATTATTAAAAAAGGCGGGCTCTGCAAGAGCGCAGGGTTCCGTTATAGCGAATAATAACGACGAGGACCGCAGCCCGCATGCAGGGGGAACGGATTTGGTTGTGTTCGATGGGACCCTTGTGACAGAGGAACTAGAGAGAATTGGTCTCCAACTTGAAGGTGATGTTGTAGTGTCAAAGGAAGTCTTGGCAATCATCAAAATTCAGTCCGTGTTTCGTATGGCTGCGGCAAGGGTGCTCGTGTACGGGGACTACGGGCTCTTGAAACGGCATAAGAGCGCAACAAAGATTCAAAGTTTAGCTCGGGGGCACCTTATTCGGCGTTTATTTTGTATCACCCTAAGTGAATATCGCGGTGCACTTCGATTGCAGCAGTTCTGGCGAACGTATGTCGCAAGGCAGGCTGTCAAAAGCGCAAGAAAACGGTTTCATGCGGCTAGCGCCATTCAGAGGGCTGCTCGGGCGTACATTGCGCGGCAGATCATCAAATTTAGGCAGAAAATTCGCGACTCCATCGTGCAAGAGTGCATGGAAGAGCTCGTCGAACAGGTGCAAGTCTTGCACGATCTGCATCTTGCGGCTTTGGCACTAGAGCAACGCGAGGTAGCTGCAGTTGTAATTCAGAAAACCCTGCGGAGGTACTTTGAGTGCACTACCATCTTGAACTTAAAGCGCAGCAGAGCTGCTTTGAAAATACAATCTTGGGCCAAGTCAATAATTTGTGCCAAGGAAGAGCGACAAAGGCAATGTGCCGCGAACAAGCTCCAGGCGGTCTTTCGCGGAAGAGTTGGGCGCAGCAAAGCAAACCTCAATCATCGGCGTAAGCAAGCCGCAACCAAGTTTCAAGCTGTTTGGCGAATGCATCGTCAACGCACAAAGTTCAAGAATTGCCGGGCTGCTGCGACGGTCATCTCCCGTTTTGGACGAGTGCTTCTTGCTCAAAAAGCTTACATTGCTGCCCGACGACTCAGGTCAAAGCGACAAGAATGCGCGATTGCGATTCAGGCCACGTATCGTATGCACGTCGCTAAAAAATATGTGTTTGGACGGCCGCAAGGTCTGGCGGTTCGACGACATGCTGCAAAGCAAATACAGGCTACGTTTAGGGGGTATTTGAACCGTCGCGATTTTCTTATTTGCAGAGGTGCAGCAATACGGATTCAGAACCAGTACAGAGTTCGCTCAAGCAGGCTAATGGTATTGTTCTTAAGCGAGCAAAGAAAGCACACCGCTGCAAGCAAAATTCAGCGCTGCTTTAGAGAATACTTGTTCTGGTACCGCGCAATGCAGCATCAGGAGGCTGGAATACATCTGTTTGGAACTCCAGGAGCAATTCTATTCAAGGGCGCGGCGCGAGTTAAAGTGGAGAATTCGAGCAAGTACGTTCTCGGCTGCGTCCGAGTTACAAGCAAGAGTGGAGACCTTCGGGTGGAATTCCAGTTGTCGAATGGGTTGCATCAGAGCGTTTCTTTGGGGAATTGGACTCTGGCATGCTTTGCTTCTGCTCTCGCCAGTGAAGGCATAAACGTCCGCAGCACGAAAAGACTTGCTTTGGAAATTATACAATTTCTGGTGTCGGTAAAATTCTCGAGCAAGGCCGAGCGGGCCAATATTGTTGAAAAGCTTTTTCTCCGCTCGGACGGGAGGGTGAAGCTTCCGAGTGCTTTCGCAAGTGTGGAGCGAGAGCGAGCAGCCAACGCCCTTTGGAAAAGCGTGTTCGCAAGCTTTGCCGTGGCAGAGACAAAGCAGGCATCCTCTCTTTCAACGAATCGAGAGGATGAAATCGTAGTTGACAAAATACAAGTCTACGAACGAGACGTCAATGTCGAAAACAGCAATTCTGTCTTGGAGACAGTGACAGACCGCTCTTCCGCTGCGTTTGCTTTTGCTCGCGCGATGTCCGAGATAGGACAAACAACTCCCGATATGTTTGCACAGATCAAACAATCTACTAGCAGGAGAATTCTGGTAAATCTGAGTCTCAGCAGCGAAAGAAATATTATGAGCTGTCGCAGCCGCGCTGCAAAAATGTGGACGTCAAAGGTGATTAACGAAGCCTTCGACAAGGTGTTTCATAGCATCACGACCCCTTTCCGGCTTTCTACTTGCGCAAACGCACAGTTCGATCACGATGTGTTGGAAGCACTCTCAGATTCCATGGCACCATCACGGCTTTTCGGGATTGACTTTCACGATTACAAACAAGTCCAAATGGCCAGAGTGTCTGAAGTGGAGATGCTGATTAGTCAGGAGGCGGCGCTGCTAGAATGCGCAAGCGAGACAAACCGAGCAGCGCTTTTTGTTGAGCGCGCGAGACAGAGTAGAGACGTTCTTGAAGACACCTTAATCAGGCGCCAGGAGCTTGTAGACGACATATCTCGCTGGAAATCATCGTCAAAAAAACTTGAAGAACAAAAGCTTGAGACAAGTGTCGAAGATCTCGACACGCACAATATGCTTCGGCTCGAGACGGAGTATTTGGATGAGAAGATTAGACTTGCTGAGAATGTGGTGAGCAAGTACGATGTCACCATTGAGCAAGTGAATCAGGAAATATCGTTCTCCCAAAAGGAACTGGCTGCCTTCACGGCATCCATGAATGAGATCCGGTTTATGGTAATGAGCGGCCAAAGTAAGAGAACCAAGTTGCTGAAGTGCCAAAAGGAAGCCTTTTCTCGAGGGTACCGCTTGTTTTGCAAATGCGAGGAACTGATCGCCACACTGACCGGAGCAATGGCGCTTCAAAATTACCGCGCCCTCAGAGCAGTGGAAGTGGGCCTCGGAAAGTATCTCGCGCAGGTGCGACTGTGTGCTGAAGACATTCGCATTAGCGAGGGCCCGCTTAACGAGATGGTTCGATGGCAACAATCGGCTGTAGACGAGTCCAACTTCGCCTTTCAGGAGTATTTGAGCAAGCTGCGGACGAAGCTCGAGCTCTTGGAAAACCGGCGATTAGTAACCCAAAATTCCCAAGAGCAAGCTTCTCGTCTGGCGACTGAGGAGATAGCGAGACTGGAAGATCGTGTACGCTCGGAACGTGCAGTTTACGATAAAACTAAGGCTGCTGAGGACGAGTTAAATCGAATTTTGGAAGAGGAAGCTGAAGACTACAGAGCGTTCGAGGAGTTTGAGAATGCAATCAAGCCAAAAACGGGGAGGGCGAAACTCGATGAGCTCAGAGATGACATTGAATGTTTTGTGCCCGGCATTCTGGAATACCGTTTTCAAAAACTTATGCAAACCGTCGATTTCTTTTCTATAGGCGAAGAGCAATTTGGGTTCGAGGCAAAACAAATCGAATTCGCTCATTACCACTTTCCAGAGGTTGTCAGGGCAGTGAAGGCGGAGAATATCCCTCTTGCGCTGCGAGAGGCCAAAGGTGTCGCAAAAAGGATGAAAGCAGCCACGTTCCTCTTCCGAGAACTGCAAAAGAGGTATCAAAAGATGCAACAGAGTGAAGCCGCTCAGCCGAAATTCCTCGGAGGAAAGAAGAAAGCTCCAAGGCCAAACTCAGACGGCGATCTTGACGAAAGTGACGATGACGATATTAGCAGCGATGACGAATCGGAAGATCAGGTGCTCAATGTGCATGACTTTGCTCTGGAAACCAATGAAGAGATCAAGGAAATAGTCCTTGTCTGCGAAGAATACTGCAATTATGCGGAAGAATTAATTGCCGAAGGGCGCGAAGGTG
Organism: Parietichytrium sp. I65-24A; assembly: GCA_012862575.1. Classification (NCBI taxonomy): domain Eukaryota; class Bigyra; order Thraustochytrida; family Thraustochytriidae; genus Parietichytrium; species Parietichytrium sp. I65-24A. Next base: position 33,586 of record BLSF01000124.1, on the reverse strand, counting down.
AAGTTCCGGAGGACTACCTTCGATGTCGGCTGTTGGATGGATCCGAAAACGAAAAGTTGCCCGAAGAAAGTGTTGAAAAGAAGTATCTTGGAACTACCAGAGCTGGAAAGTTGCTCAAGGTTGCAGCGATACGTTCTTTCGGTCCCAAGTACGGCAACTTGATCGCTCAATCAGAATTCATGGAGCGCTTCGAGCGCAAAGTTGCTCGAGTTGATGACTTGATGCACTTGCCCGGGAAAATGGTCCGGAAAGCAGCCGTCTCGGGTGCCGTTAAGAAGCAGAAGCTGGCCATTGCAATGAAGGAGAAGACAAAAAAGTTGCGCGAGGACCCTTTTGGCCGCGTGGCTGCAAAACAACATTTGGCCGCGATTCAGATGCAGAAAATCGCTCGTGGGTGGATGGCTCGACGAAGGATGCAGCATCGATCGGCTCTTGTAATCCAGAACTGTGTCCGCAATTACCTTTCCCGGCTACGATTTGTGCGTGCCTTGTACGACGCAACGTTCAAATATTACGACTTTGCGGTCTGTCGTTACTATTATGTGTGGCTTGGGAGAAGCTCTTGGACTCCTCCGCCGACACTCAACGCCAAGTTTATAAAATTCGGAAAACGAAGACGTGAAAAGAACCACGTCTGGACAAGGGAGGAGGCCGCCGTGGCGCTTCAGTCTGCCTACCGAGCGCGTTTGGCCCAACGGCATTTCAAATTCCTCATCTACGAGAGCTTCGAAAAGGTGTACGAGCCCAGTCGCGGAGAGTATTTTTATCAAAACAGGTACAATGGCCAGTGCCAATGGCACAAACCAGTTGGCTTGGGGGATTTGGAGGATATCGAGCGCGTCTTTGTTCCCCTTGGTAGTTACTAAAACACACAACACTCCATCACCCTCACTGACCCATAATGTGAGTGTTCTGATAAATAGTGTATCTATGTAAACATTTCTTTGAACCTGATAGGAAAATCTGTGGAGCATCATTTTAATTAAAAAAAAGAGGCGAGACTCTGGTCCCCATGAAGCGTGCATGACGCGCATTATGCTAGCGATCTTTTCAACAAGGTCGTCATGCAGATACCTCGGAGTCGAAGGACTAGCTCAGGCTTTGTACAAAGTCGTAACCACGAAGACTGGACGGGATTTCAGTCTCGAGCCACAGTGTTCCCAAGTGAGTGCATTTTGACACCGAGCTGTACTTTTTGATGCACTCTATAATTTCAATCTGTGAGTTCCTCATCACAGATCGCTCTTCGAAATGATACACTCGCAGCTTGCCGTCGTCAGTGGTTTGAATGTAGGTGAACCCGTACATTGGCAGGCAACCAGCAGTTCCCATGCCATGGCCACCGGTCATAAAGCCCACTGGTTCGTTCAGTCCATTCTCTTGCACATAGTTGCAGTGCTCGTGGCCGTCAAGGTATTTCAGTCTATCGCCTATATCGCAACCTTTGATGGACAACAGCTTTGCTCGCACTTTCGGGACATCCATTCCCACATCGCATCCATCCCCAGGTTCATTCCAGTGTCCGACGAGAAAAATAATCGCAGGCTTCGACTCCTCAAAGTACTTGCACGCCTCTACCATGAGTGGTTCCGTATCTTCCCAGGTTGCTGCTCCGGTGTATCCAACAAAGCCTAGATTACCAAGGTTGTGGTAAAAGAAGAAGTTTTCCGCCACATTTTTAAATTCGTTGTGCATGGTGCCTGCCTTGACCTTGCTGGGGTCGACTGAGAAGTCGAAGGGGATGCTTCCGTTCGATCCTAGTGTATCCTGGGCGTAGAATTGCATATAACCATGGCCATACTGATCGTGCGGACCCCCAGGAGGGCCCCCACCAACCCAGATATCGTGATTGCCGAGGGTGGCCTGGATAAATTTCGACTTGGCTTGCAGCGAGAAGCGGTCAAAGATGGCCTTGTTGAGGCGACCGTCCTGATCGTAAAAGTTGTCCCCCAATATCTGAAAGAAGTGCACGTCATCGTCGAGGCCGACGGCATTCACTAGTTCGTAAGAAGATTCAAAGATATTCCACATCTTCGAAAAAGGACAGCCAACCCACCGCTCAGAGAAGCACGGGTCTGCCCACACAATACCAGAGGTGGCTTTTCCTTCCTCTGGTAGGTTAACCGTGACAGTTTCGCCTCCGATTTGAAACGAGGTCTTCTCTCCCGGCTTCACTGAGACGACAGCGGTGTGCAGGTAATGCTGGCCAAAGTTTCTGTAGGTTGCAACCGCCGTCTTGTTCTCTACAAACTCGCAGGACGAGTCCGCAAGCTCGCAAAGCCTTTGCGAGTCCCCATAATACGTGTAGAACTCGCACCCCTCCTTCTCATTGCACGCCACGAGGCACGCAGCGTCATTTTCAGCTACAAACCTCGCTTTCACGGACTTTGCGTCGCAGGCCACGCCCAGCGTCCCCAGATCGTACGCATTCGTCCATTTGTACTTGAACGGCGCCGAGTACTCGAACTCAAAGTCTCCAAACTCCTTCGCTCCTTCGCTGATCGCGCTCACGCGCACCTTGTCGTACCCTTTCCGCCCCGCTGCCCTCGTCACTCGCAGGTCAAACTTCTCTCCGCGCCCATGCACGCGTCTCGGAATCCACGCTTCAAACGCTTCCAACCCGTTCGCGCCAGTGGCAACGCACGCCGCCAACGCCACCAGCGCGGCCACCGCCTTCGCCCACCGCCTCATTTTCCCCCCTCCGCGGCCCGACCTAACCTAACCCAACTTAACCCAACCTCACCAAACCAACCTAACCCAGACTAACCAAACCTAGCCTAATGCGCGGTCCTCGCGCACGTGCCAAAGTACGCCGTGGCCCAACTCTGTGAGGTCCCAATTCAGAGCCAAAAGTGCATCTTGATCGGGATCCGTCTCCGCTCTAACATAGCTGAGTTAGCACTCTCTATCTCGGTACCGGTAGTAGTAGTAGTAGTGGGACTAGTATAAAGTACCACCGGACAGAGAGGGTGGTCCATGGTGGTCCGTGGATAATTCTTTTTGGGTATCCAAAATGCGCTCTCCACGAGCTTTGATACTGGATACAATAGTAACTGCATTATGGAAGCGCCTCATAATTCGTTCCTCCCGCGAAAACAGTATTAAGACAGTTTCCTGAAGAGTCTTAGAGTATGGTTAGTCCTACTTGTTCTCCTATTGAAGTACGGGAGCGAACCCTAACCCTCTGCTACTGTGGTAAATATGTGTGGGCATAGGCCCCAGCGAGGAACCTCACGAATCCCAGACAGCCATACGGAAGGCGCCCACTACCTCCCTGTCTGCCCCTGAGGCGTGCGTTATCCTATGCTCACCGTAAACGTTAGAAGCAGCGGAGCAAATTCAAATCCAGCTCGCGACCCAGCAGCGGCACAGCGTCCACCGAGGGCATTGACGGCGTACTTGGTGATCTGCTGCGGCAGGATCCAAGTCATCGGTATCCAAGTTTTTCTCCTCTCACCCACACTGCGCAGGACAAGGAAGGCTCGCTGGGAGAAGGAAGGAAGGTTCGCGGACACACAGGTGTGGGGTGTCGTTAGGCTCAGCATTAGTGCAGATAGGCTTTCGTGCGTGGGTACGTGCGCGCGGTTCAAGGGCAAGGGCTAGGGCAAGGGCAGGCAAGGGTGGTAAGCGGTTGTGGAATAAGGAGTTGGGCGTGGGATCGTGAGGCAAGGTCTGCGTTAGAGAGCGGGAATTGAATTGAACGCGAATCTGGTCCAGTGGGAATACGGTGAATAGAGTCAAGTCAAACACGAACTTGCACGTGTTTGTTGTATCCGTGCTCGAGTTCGCGTTCGCGTAGGGTATATATATATATAAGTCTCTGTGCAGCCGTGTCTCTGTGTGTGGGACTGGCATTGCGTGCGTAGGCGTTGTGCTTGAGTCTATCATTTGGAGTGCGGCCAAACATGTCAGAAAGTCATCACGAGGGCGCTGACGGCAGCTCGGAGGAGCAGCAGCAGCAGCAGCAACAGCAGCATGCGCCACATGCCGGTGCTTACAACATGCCGCACTATGGGGCAATGCCAGGCGCGCCAGGATACGATCCGTACTACACGCCTGGAGTTCCTTATGGGATGCAAGCTATGATGTTTCAGCCAACAATGTACGGCCAGATGCCGATGCCAATGCCGATGATGCACCACGCTCCGCCGCAACAGCCAACCAGCAGCTCTGATCAGGACGGAAAGGACCAAACCGGCGTGGAAAAAGAGATGGGTGAGCTCAAGGTCGAAGACTCGGCCAAGTCCTGGGCTGGTCTGCTGAAGAACCCGGAGGACCAGGAAAAGCAGGACGGCAGCGACGCTGGTCCTTCCGCAGATGCGGGAGATGGCACGAATGCCGCCAACTCAACCCAGCGAAATGCTGTGGACCCCAAGTCCTGGGTGCAATCCGTCAAGAAGAGCGCCCAGTTGTTCTTGGAGGCACAGTACATCTTTAATACGGCGACAGGTTACGGAATGGATCCTTTCCACATTCTCTCCATGCAGTGCAATTTGCCCCAGGAAATTCACAACATGATCCTTCAGGGCGAGACTCTCCCAGCAGAGTGGAGCGAGGTGGATATTCGCGCCAAGCATCTTAGAACAATCTGCTCGCTCAATTTTCTTGCATACGTGAACGTAGATCAACCAAAGCCGCGAGGCGGAGAGTACATTGTCATCCAGTGCGAGAACGAGATGGAGGTGTTTCAATATATCAAGAGGTCAGCATGGATCGTGGACACTCCAGAGTCAGAAGAGCTTTTAGAAAAGTCTATTGGTAGCAGTGCTGGACTCGGACCAGTGATTCTATTTATGACCATCCCATCCCTTCGAAAGGTTGTCGGTGTGGCTGAAATGATGTCCGAGCTCTTGCCAGTGCCTGACTCTGACAAGAAGTTTGTTCAGCTCAGGTGGATCTTTATCCGAGACATTCCGATTTACCTGCTCAAGAACGTCAATTATCTCAGCAACCCAAATTACCGCGGTAGAAACGCCAATCAGCTCCAAGCGGGCGGCGCCGATGGGGCGAAATCAGAAGAAGCAGAGCAGAGCTCGCAGGAGAGCGCTGTCAAGGAGTCTGAAAACGGGGAGGAGTCCTCCAGCGCTCCAAACGCTGAGGGCGATCAGGCCGTGGAAGAAAATACCAACAAGAGCAGTGCCGCCGGTCAAGATGAAGAGGGCAAGGCCTCGACTGGCGACGGCGAGCAGGCGCCGCGCCCGCAGCGCGCCTACGATGGGCCAAGGGTGTACAAGGTGGACAATCTTACAGGTGACACCGCCTTTGGAGTCGTGAACGGGCAAAAGATGAATGGCGGAATCTTGCTTGACTACGGTGAATACGCTGCTGCAGAACAGCAGAACAGAGCGCCGATTCAAACGAATTTGCTCTGTGGTGGACCTCGCTCTCGAGGACCAAACGCACCGTACATCCGTGGCCGTGGCAGGGGTGCGAGCACGAGATTCGGCTCTGGTGGACGCGGCGGCCGGGGAGGACGCGGCGGCCGCGGCGGAAGCTATTACTCCAGCTCGCAGCAGCCTGGCGGCCCAAGTGGGCACGACTCTTCCTCTACCTCGCGAGGCGGAAGAGGCGACCGTACCGGGGGTGGCGAGGATCGACCCCGCGGCCGTGGGCGTGGTCGCGGTCGTGGTGGCCACGATGGAGGGCATGGCCTCACCGCCGGGGGTCACCGTGCCCAGGGATCCGGCGATGACCGCAAGGATAACAACGGCCACCGCCATGAAGGGCCAGGTGGTCGTGGAGGGCGCGGGGGGCGCGCTACTGGAAAGCCTCAGTCCCGAAAGGTGGAGGGCAGTGATGGGGCTCTCACGTTACGTGGTCAGTACACTTTTGAAATCCAGCATAAGCGGGGAAAAGCGAAAAAGTCCCCGAGCTCAGGAGCGGATGATAAGGACGCAGCTCCAGCAGCTCCTGCCTCCTCCGAAAAGTAAACTGCGCAGACCGAGATGATTTCTTCTCGTTAGCTTGTCTCTGACTGACCTTTAGCTTGCTGGTGATGTACTTCATAGGCTGCTGGGGTCGAACCATATTTTTTTCGAAAGCTTTGATATAGTGGTGCTGTACATGCTCACTGCATTGTTGCGATGTGCAGTGCTCTGTATTTGATCCTGGCGCTCGAATGTGTCTTGGCGTTCTTCTTGGTGCCATCTCTTTCTCCCTTTTCCCAACCAATACCTTTTTTCCCCTCGTATTACGTACGTATGAAACTTTCTGCTTTCCAGCTTCCTTTCTCACTCGGCGTCTTCGTCGCCCCGATGTATTTGGACCCGTCGTCTCCACCATACCATCACTAGCAAAGCGGAGAAACTGACTTGAATATCGAGTCGTGTTGTGCCTGCTCTTGGTGACAAAAACGAAGAGTTTTCCAAAAACGTATGCGAGAGGGAGAGTTGCGAAAAACTTTCGCATTATTTTTTTAAATAATTTCAGGAGCCATAGTCGGATATGAACGATAAGACGGATGGATACAGCAGATCTTTTGCATTTAGACCCCAAATAAAGTCTGCGTGTCCATAAGGCAACGAGCCATTCGCCACTTTCACCGCTTGAGCTGGAAGCGCAGCTACGGCGTCCTCAAATGCAGTTTTTGCCACAAATTTATCATATAACCCATAGTATAATGCCGTCGGAGTTTCGAGGGTGGAGAGGTCGAATCGCGGCGGAACTTCCTGCTGATATCTCTTCTTGTTTTCCTCTGGCCCATAATCAAACCTGTGGAGATGGCCAGACTTGTCGCACTGCAAGAGGTGCTGAAGATTTCTTATCGAAGCTTCTTGAGGGTAGAACGATAGTGCACGCCAGGTTGTTTGGGGGTCGAAGTTCGTGGAATCGCCACAGCCTGACGTCAAGCACAGCAGTTCGGAGCAGAGGGATGGGACAACAGAGCAAAATCCGCCTGCGACTCGTCTGAACACCCCAAACAATACACCAGGGTGAACCCAGTCGGCAACAACATTGGGAATCTGTGGCAAGTTGATCTTGTTCCCCCACGTTCCGATAGGGCTGCCCAGCGCGACAAGAGAATTCACCCGTTCCGAAACCTCTGGGTGAGTTGCTAGTGTCAGAGCAGCGATAACGCCCCCTTGGGAATGGCCAATGACGGAAGCGATCTGGTATTTCGTTTCTTCTGCTATAAAGGTGATCGCATCTGGAATATCGAAATCGACCATTTCGTCAACGGAGAAGTCCCAGAAAGTCTCTGATACAAACTCTTTGTGTCTGTAAGGCGACCTCCCACGTTTGTCAAGCATCCATACATCATAGCCGTGGTTCACCAGAGCGCCAGCTAGACTGTAATTTCTTCCGCTGAGAACAAACGTCGCTGACGAGTCTGCCAGACCATGTACGAGCAGCACGGGAGGCCCGCTGTCAGCGCGCTTCTCTCCATGCGCATCCACGATCCTCTTCAAGCTGATGATGTATCCGTCTCGCGTCAGCACGTCATAGTCATGACACCCTTTGTTGAACAGCTCCCGGACTAGCGTGCACGAGTTGAGCTCCTCTTCAGAGAAAAACCCTTTGCAGAAGCTTCCCACGAGAACGGCCACCACTGCCAAGACGGCTACGGCCAGCGACCTCACCAGCATGGCGTGCCTGCTCTGCGCTTCCGACTCGAGCCAGCACCTGACCAAAATTCAAGTTCCTTCGATTGAAAGCGCAGATTGTGCCATTTCCCACCACACTGCACTGTTTCTCGGGACATGATGCCGACTCCTATCTCGAGCTAAGCTAGATCCATGTAGTTTGCAATTCATCAAACGCACCTTGCGCTGCTACCAACCTGACCTAATTTGACGTTATAAGTCGACTTGCGCATACTTGCGCGTAGATACGTGCGATACGTCTTCTGCATGACCTGAGTGAGAGTCGTGGGCATCGTTATCTCCAGCTGTCGACTTAGCCCAGCAGCGCACAATCGGAGGTGCTGCTGGACGCCATGGTCTCCGATCCTGTATGTAACCTTGCCTTTCCAAATCGCGGTGCTCTTTCCCCCTGTCTCAAGATGTCCCAAGAGGTGTTTCGAAGCCACGCGCACCAGAATTGAGTACTCGAGTACCGTGGCTTCAGAACCGACCTGATGCCTTCCTGCAAAAGATCTTGAAAAGAAACATTGAACGCTAAGAACTCTGGAGTGCAGTGTGGAAGAACTCTGGAGTGTAGTGTGGAGAGCGCACCGGTCGGAACGCAGTCGTGGCTGTGACCAACTTGAAGAGAGCTCGAACGGATCGTTTGGAACCGACGATGTGGCGACGATATTCAGTTCCAAACCACACCACAGTGTCTTCTCTTTTCTTTGGTAAAATTTGTAGAATTTAGAACGCCTTTTCTCAACGAAAGCTTTTAGAATTAGAAAGAAAGGAAAATTCAAATGCATCATGTGGCTACCGCATCTAGTAGACCTTTTGAAAATGAAATAAGGAATTTATGGGATAAACTATACAGTCCTGGAAAGTCTATGCGCGTCCTCATTGTTTTGAAAATTAGCATTAGATTTGGCAGAATGCAATCCGCCAAACGCACCATGATGGTTAAAGATCCTAATCAGGAGCTGACACTGTCTTATACGAATTAAAAAACCATGCTTTGGAGCCCAAAGCGATATCTTTCATTTTACAGTTCTTTTAAAAAATATCAACAAAATCAATTCAGAACAAAATTTGTCCAAGAAGAACGTCCAATAGATAGATAAATAGATAGATAGATAGATAGATAGACAGAGATTGACCACTGGCACTGCAATAGCCAAATTAAACGGCAAGCAGGAGAGTGGCGGGCGGACTCTTACCCACTGGTAATCAGCCCCTACCGCAGGCCCGTGTATCCCGAGCTGTCTCGGCCATCTCGCCGCGGACACTTTAACTCTCCGACGCGCACCCAGGAGAGTGGGTCGGACTGAGCGAGCGAACGCAGCGGAGTCGTTCACAGTGGTCACAGTGGTCACAGTGGTTACAGTGGTCACAGTGGTTACAGTGGTTACAGTGGTCACAGTGGGTGGAAGAGGAGCGGGAATACGAAATAGGGAATAGGGAGAATAGGGAATAGGGACGTGGTCACACGAGGACTTGTCGCGGAGAGGGAGCTGTTGAACTTCGTTTTCGTTGTTGCATTGTTGCGTTGTTGTTGTGTTATCAGGCTGTTGTGCATTGTGCATTTCGTGTTGTGTATTGAAGAGTGCGAGCGGGTGCAGAAGAGGGGAAACGAGGAGCAGGGAGTGTATTTTGGTATATACATTCATATTCGGACAGAGTTGGAGAAATAGGAGAAATGTCGCTTCCGGATCGTATGCGCAGTCTGGCGCGGGAGTTGGAGTCCTCCGAGCGGATGATGCGGGATCGGTTGAGAGCAGCGGAGGACGCGGAGGATGCTGCGCAGGAAAGTCTTGAAATGAAGGAGTCCGAGTGCGCGTCGCTGAAGGCGGAGCTAGCGTTATTAAAGCAGCAAGTCAAGCTGCTAGAGGAGAATTTGCAAGAGGAGAAGGAAAAGAGCAAGAAGGAGATAGAGAGGGCGGAAGAATTTAGGCACGATGTTGTGTCGCTCAGGTTCGAGGTGGCCAAGCTGAGGAAGGCGAGTACACCACCGGAAAAGAATCCTGCCAAGCTGTTCTCGTTTTCTGTGAAAGATATCCCCGAAGAAATTGAGGAGGAGGCTTTTCTGGCCGCTGCTAAGAATGGAAATTTTGGCGTCATTCAGAGAACGCTAGCCCCACGTGCTGATCCGAGGCGTAAAACGTCAAACGAGATCATATATGGCAAAGCACTTCTCGAGATCAGCTCCCACGGACTTTTTGCATTGGATGCGGTGCGTCTGCTAATCGCGCACGGAGCAGACGTGAACGCTGCAAAGCCAGCGTCCGAAGGGGGGCGTACTGCGCTTCATAATGCCGCCGCGAAAGGCTCTAAGGAGATTTTGGACATCTTGTTAGCAATACCAGGAGTCGAAATTGACCGAACCGATATTCACGGCCGCACTGCGCTTCACCATGCTGCGAGACTCCGCAAGTATGACACTACAAAGGCACTGTTGAGCAAAGGTGCGGACTCAACGATTAAGACTCCTGAGGGGCAGACGCCAAAGGATCTTGCTGAAAGCACACAGTCTTCCGAATTTTTCTCGATCTCTTTTTCACCGCAAAGTGTCTCCCAGCTCTTTGAAAGTCCAGCCGTCATGTTCTGGAATAGCTCTGCTCTCGCCTTGCGCCAGTATAAGGCGGAGAACTTTTTCGGCGCCTATAGAAGCTTCTCCTTGGGAGTCGACATTTGGAAGAAAAACCCACGAATCTCTAATGACACGAATATTTCACGGCTTCACTACAACCGCGCTAAAGTGTGTATGAAGCTTGGCAACCTGATGCAGACGATAGAAGATTGCACGGTGGCAATCCAGAAGGACGAGAATTACGAGAATGCGCTTGAATTGCGCTCGGAATGCTATGACATGCTGCTCGATTACGAGCGATCTACCCAGGACTATGATCGACTGAGTTCCATGAACTCCGCAGAGAATCGTGCAAAGTGGGCCGACAAATTGAACTTTGCGAAGGCACATCGTGATGCGAATCATTATCAGGTTCTTGGGGTAAAGCGGAAGTCCACAACGGAGGAGATCAAGCGCGCGTTCCGGAAGGAATCAATTAAGTGGCACCCTGACAAGCATGGAAAGTCTGACGGGGACATTGCGCGTGCCCAAATGCGATTCCAAAGGCTGAATGAAGCACGAGAGGTACTTCTCAATGGCAACAAGAGGATCATTTATGACTCAACTCTGGATTTTCCGTGGGAGTCTAGTGTCAATAATCCCCTTGATATCCAACTTGCCGGGCTCTACGGTTCAATGGTGCGGATGGCCTGGTTTGCACCGGATGCTCTCGTTCCACTCAGTAATTTGAAGGTGGTAGAAGAGGTCACTATGCCTGAGCAGGGTATTCCAGAGAGTCCGTCTCCGAGCGGTTTTGAAGAGGAGATGGCGAGCTCTTATGCAAAGCGTGCTGCTGCGGAGAGAGTTCGCTCTGCTCGAGATGGGGGGAAGGAGGCCGTTTTTGAACGCAATCTGAAGAAGGATAAGGCAGGGCCGAGCAATGAAATGCCCGTGAACCCGCCAGTGAATCCTCCAGCCCCGCCAGTGAACCCTCCAGCCCCGAAATGTGAGGTAGAAGGAGAGGCTGTATCAGCAAGCAGCGCCAGAGCCGAATCCCAAACCTCGAATCAAGACAAGGTGAAGGAAGCACTGCCGTCAAAAACTGAAGGCGAAGGTGAATCCCACTCATCCAAAGATAGCAACGATGAAGATGCAGAGAATATTCGTGAGGTTGACGATCAGCGTAAATCCCGCAAGAGGCAAGGTACGCCCTTTGACGACTCTTCCTCGAAAGGAAGTGAAGAAGAAGTAGAAGTAGAGGATGAGGATGATGATGATGATGAGGATGATGATGATGATGAGGAGGATGATGATGAGGAGGAGGATGACGATGGTGACTATGGGTTTTGGGATCACAATCCACCCGCACCCACTTTCTTTCGGGATGTGCAACATGAAGAGTTCTCCTCAGTGCCCGAGAGTACGCGTGCCGCGATAATGGCATACATGAATAGGTATGGATTCCACACTGATTTGGCCTCAAGCGAGGAAGAGGACTCCGATTGTGACGAGGACCCCGATAGTGACGAGTACGAGTACGAGTACGATTACGAGCACGGGTATAATGACGACGTCTTGCAGGCTTGCTTCAAGATGCGGACTTGCGTGGATACCAGTTTTAATCCATCAGATGAAGGTGAGCCAAAGCAAGACGCTCCTTCTTCACCAGCAAAGGATGAGAAGACCACCAGCGACAGTGACTGCGGCGACAGCAGCACATCGAGCTCAAGGAAAGAGACGCCGGTCGAGGCAACATCAACCGAGGGCATCCCAAGCACCACTACATTTCTCAGCTCGTCAATCCCTGCTCAAGCCGAGAAACCCTTTTCCCCCGGAGTCGACGCGGCACAGTCTCCGAAGAACAAGAAACGGAACAAAGGGCGCCGAGGTCACTAATCCTCATGTCAGAACTCGAGCGATCTGGACGGCCAATTTCGAGAGACGGTTGAAAAACCGATCTCTTCAATTTGACTTTGCAATTGGTTTTCCAAGGGCCGCAACTTTACGTCTTCCCTTGTCACAGAAGAGTCTGCTTTTGTGTTAATTATGTTGATGCACGCGAATCAAATATAAAAAATACAAAGTTATGTGGACTTGTACAAATCCTAAATTCTAAATCTAAATTCTAGCTTTTTCTGAAAATATACTTTTGCAAATTCATGTTCCTGTGAATGAATGAACAAAAAAAGAAAGGGGTTGGCCAAGGGAACGCAGCGAGCAGTCGTACCCAGAACAAAAATTGCACGCAGTTCGGCGTCGAAGCAAGCTGGGTCCGAAAGCTGAGCGTTCAGCGATGTGGCCAACGAAAGACTCGAACATTTCAAGGAAGTCAAATCGAAACTCGACCATAAGGTAAAGCGCGCAAGCGCCGACGCATGTTCCGAAGCTCCGAAGCAGGACCGGGTTCCTCTTCAATCCCCCTTTTTCGTTTCTCATGCATCTTCCCTCGCGTGCCGAGTGGCTCGTGAATGTGTGCGAGTTTTAATACTATTCATTTCGACCCTCCATATGCAAGTAAAGCCGGCTTTCAACGAGGTCGGGCGAACTGTGGTCCGCTTTCACGCGATGAAGCAAGGGTGAGAATGAGGAAGGGAAGGAAGGAAAAAAATACATAAAAGAAAGAACTGATACAGGAAGAGATCGAATGCCATTTTCCAGATTGTTCCTTCGCCCTTGACGAAAAGAGGGCTCAAAACTCACGTTGCCAATCGCAATCGCAATTCAGCGATTCCCTGAGAGCAAGGGAAAGCCAAGGCAGAAAGAAGAATGAGCCCGCGGTCACTCTGTGTGAGCTCATCTCCTCGTAGTTCCCTGGCTGGGAAATCTTGGCCTTCTTGCCATCTTCAAACGCACACACGCGATCACAGCGCGATGCTGCTAATGCCAGTCGCTACTAGTACACCCATCGCATCGCAAATTACACTGTTGAGGTCTGTGAATCTGTGAGGTCTGTGAGAGCTGGACTCGTGGAAGCAAAACCGCCAGGCATACTCATTCCGTTCTTTCCGTTGTGTGCCGTTGTGTGCTGTTGTGTGCTGTTGTGAAATGTTGTGTGGCTGGTCTGTGTGAGTTTGTGGATTCATGAGTGAGAGAAGTGAGAGCCTGCTTTTCGTTCCGACTCTTCGCTCGCTTGCCCGTTCCACTATGTAGGGCCTCGACAGGGCTGCATTTTCCATCTTCTTCCTCTCATCTTCCTCTCATCTCTCTCTCTCTTCCTTCTTTCCTTATCGCTGAGTTTGTCGCGCAAGGAAGGAGAGATGGAAGAAGATTTCTTTCAGAGATTTGAACGTATCGTTTTTTTGGGGTTTTGCTCTTTTGTTGAATGTTTTTCGCAGTGACAGGAATGGCTTGATTTTGAAATAATTGAAATAATCTTCTATTTATTTACCATACTGCTCATACTGCTTATAGTAATAAAACTGATAAAAAGATAACTTAGAATGGCTGCTGAAGGAGGAGGAAGGGGGTAGGTGCCACTAGGACTTTTCAGCAATTCCCGTTATTGATGCGAGTCTCTCGAGGGAGGGGGAGGAGAAGGAAGGAAGGAGGCTATGCGCCACTGCTACTAACGATTGTTATCAGGCTTGATTAACGGATTTGTTGCAGTTTTGCAGTTTTGCGTGAGCGAGGACAGTAGTTGCAACGTTACGTTCTTTTCTCTGGACTGTGAGTACAAGAGAGAGAGTGCCTTTGGAACTGTTGAGTTCCAAACTTCACGTCTTGTTCAAAGTTCAAGTAACTTGTAAAAAGCTTTCATAACTTCTGAGTTCTGATCTGCTGACTTGGAACCACAAACAACTTCATCACAAAGAGGAGCAACTCCCTGTTCGCTAGAGAATCGTTGGCTGAAGTATTAATGTAAGCCCTGTGGCCCTATGGAGACTGTTGAGCGGGAAAATTATAATTGGGAAAGAAGAAGAAGCATTTACAGTTAATACCAATCTTTAGCTCTAGCCTAGTCTGGCAGTTTCAGTTTTCAGCAAAAATGCTTGCTGCATTCTTTTTCTTCCCGATGGGCGCCATCCGAAAAGAGGGCTCGCAGTTTTGAAAGTGTTTTGAAGATTCTAAACCCGGAAACCGTTTGAATGCGTTGTATTCGACACCACAGTTTATGCGTCATTCCAGTTCGGCCGGTTCTTTCCCTGGTTCTCTGGCTACTAGATCTACATGTTCACGACGCACTGTGCAAGAGCTTTTTAGCACTGAGTGTATGCGCGTAGTTCTGCAGCACTTGCAGGAAAAGGAGGAAATAAAACATTTACTTATTCATTTACAAATCTATTCTTACTGACAGTGCAAAGCGAGTCAGGGACCGGTCTTATTGTCTTGTTAGCAACGGCAGACCAAGAAGAAATGCAGTTCTTAGAAAACCATCTTTGAATTGCCACTTCCCTTTCCCGCAGGACAACCAGAGTTCTACCCAATTTGGACCTTCCTACTTGAAGACGTAGCCATCTGTGTTGGGACAATGACACACGTCGGAGTTTTGGGGGACTGTACGCGAAATTCAAGAGTGTTACTGATGGACCTGATGGGATTTTCCACCACCGAGGAACGCAATTTGGAAAGTTAACACAGGTTATCACGGGTACCAGGTTCTGACAGTACGGACTTTACGGACCAGCGAGAAGCAGCCAAGCAGTCAGCGCGAGGTATTTCCCAAACGACGAGGACGAGGACGATAGATGGAATTCTCAGCTCTCACCAGCCCTGCGCACTCGTAAATTGTCAAAACCCAAACATTAATTCCAACATTTCCAAACACTGTAAAAGAAGAGAATGACCGCGGGAGAATGAAGGAACCCGCGGGTAGCAGTAGCATATTCCTCGTTAGGATGCCTCGGTGGCGGTGCGAGATTCGCAGAGTTCAGCGAACCACCCTGCGGAAAGAAGAAGAAGGAGATGGAATCCAGGCCAACTCGGAGCGGCCGTTTGCCCACAACTTGGCGGTCCTGCGCTCCACTGTCTGCGAGGAAAGAGACGCTAGAAAGGAGCCTACCAATTAAGCTTTTCCGCGGAATTTCATGCAATTCGGAATTCCACAAAACTAGCACAGACAAACGCGAGTTCTTCCCGGACTGTGAGCCATCAGAAGAAGGGGAGAAGGAAGGAAGGATGGGAGGAAGGAAGTGAAGGAAGGAAGGAATGAAGGAGCATGAGAGAGGAGGAGGAGGTGTACCGGGCAAGGAAAGTAAGGGGAAGAAAGAAAGAGGCAAGTGGCCGCTTTCCTTCCCAGACAAGACACTATGCGCTCTTATCGCGTCTTCAATCAAATCAACTCAACAGAAGCAATGCTTGACACTGTACTGGTACTCACAGTACTCACAGTACTCACAGTGGCGAATCAACACGAATGACGATGGACAAGCAAGGATTTCTTGCGACGGAGGAAGTTATACTCAGCAAGCTCAACTTATCAAAGGGAATCACCTCGCCCAGATGGCCCAGAAAGCCAAGAAAGCTAGGCTTGAATCGCATCATTCCCGCGGATTCCCGATGTCTTTCACCTGTTGTCGGTCTTGTGTCGACTACCGACGAGAGTAGAGGTAAGAGCTGGCCGCCTGCCTTCGTGCACTGCGTGCACTGCGTGCTGTTCGCGAGACATTCGGCCCATACTTTCCCTTCACAGATGTCGCTGTCTCCGCTTTTGTTGTGACCGCAACGCGTAATAGCGGTCTTCTCATTCCAACTGTAAATCACTCTTAGTTTCACAAAACGCGTCTAACTGTGTACCTGAACACTGTCACTGTAAGGACAAGATGGCATCCTCAATCGCTTGTCTGGCTGTCTGGCAAGCAAATCACAGTGCGAATACACTAAGAGAAGATACGAGTTCTATAGCATTGGGGTAAATATGCTCTACGGTGCGGTGGATGGGGTCCCCTCTTTAAGTACCTTATTAGTCGCTTTTGTAGTTTGACGTTGATCCATTTTCCCCGAGATCCTGGGGGGTGGTTTGCCTTCTTTTTTTATTTTTCTTAGTTTTTTTTCCGCGCCAAGTTAATTTATTCTCCACGCAAGTCAAACATTTGTTAATTTGACTGTGAACAAAGAAACGAAATCGCGCATCCAATGGCCAGTTGATGGACAGAGTGATGGGCAGACGACGTGCTCGATTTTCCTTTCCCAAAAGTCCGTCCACCAAAGTGAAATAATTAATTGGATATGGACACACGTGTGGACACGGTAGTGATTTCTACATACTTACTATCTAGAGTATCAATCACTACACAGAATTTATAGGATATGGATACTCTACTCTAATCTAAATAGATAGTACGTCTTGGGCTATCGGTACTGTTCCGTAGTTTAGCTCCGGAGACTCTGAAGAAATTGACAGCAACAAGTGGAATGAGAAGAAACTAATAGAAACTAGAGTGTAAAGACGTCTACTCATACAGCACAGTAAAACTCTATTACTATACCGGTGCCGATTCTGGGGTACAAGAGAAAAGAGAAGAACGGAACCCTTCCCTTTCCCCCTGAAGTACCGGCGCGATAAGGGGTTCTACTACCTCAGCGACTCAACTCCTTCTTTCTCCCGCAGTGTCGAAGTCTGTCTCGCTCCTTCCCTTCCTTCCATTCCCCCGCATGCTAGCCACCCTCTTACCGTGGTGTCTGGACCGCTGGGAAAGAGAAGGGCGGCGCAGAGGAGACAGAGGAAGAAAATGAAGACGGAAAGAAAAGGAAAAAATGGAGCAGAGAGAGAGTGAGAGAGTGAGAGTGAGAGAGAAAAGGGAGATATGCAGTTCAGATGGACAGTGGCGATAAGTTTATGCATAGCTTAGCGGCGATCAGGTGATGGTAAAAAAGAGAGTGGAAGACGCATCGCAGAGTTGGTCTTTTCGCTGACTCTGATTCTGACGCTATTTGCCGCTTCTTTCGTTTGCTGTAGCGCGGCGGCTAGGAGGACTAGGTGCTCAGCTATACTGGAATTCGCTGACTCGTAAACTGATCAGTAGATCGATCCATCCATCATATCTATCCATCATTCATCCTTTTTTTAAATCAACTCTGTCCCGTCAGTCCCGTCCATCATCCGTTCAATGTTCTTCGCTGTTACCACCTTGCGCGTTTCTTTCTTTCCTTCCTCTTTGCCTTTTCCTTTCTGCGTTTGCCATCTTTTCAATTCATTTTCATTCATTCACAGTCAATCGACGGTGAAATAGTGCTTGGTCCATCGTCAACTTTAGATCCTAGCTTAGCCAAAGTCCTGGAATCATAGAGATCGTAGAAGGTTGAAGAATGGACAGACGAATCAAACCTCCTCGTCGACAAAAGCTCGTAACAAACACAAATGCAAATGCAAATGCAAATACAAAGAGAAACAGAAACAGAAAGGCGTCGTGTGCAATCTTTGATCCAGAAACCACAACGCACAACGCACAACGCACAACGCGCGAAATACGCATCGTCCGCAATCTCCATTTCTCTCCGTTTTCCCCGTTTTCCCTTCCGCACCGGTGCCGTTCAGAGCGGCAGCACACTTCAGGACGCAAGTCAGCGAGCGGTGGGGGAACTTGGAAGGAAATAGGAAGGGCTCGCAGCAAGGCCTGCAACAGTCCAGCCCTGTGTGTTCAGAGAAAGAAAAGGACACCCAAAGCTCCATTGACTTGGCGCGCATTCATTCAAGCTTTCATTCATTCGCTGCCCATCTGCCAATCTACCAAAGTCAACACATCCAATTCCCCATCACCTCATCCGTCATCCGTCATCCGGCAACAGCAGAGCTCGCTGCTTTGCCCAGTCAGACAAAGCTTTGACCGTGAGTTGGTAGGAACTCTTCTTGGCCTTGCGCGGAAGCGAACGTAAACAGCAAGAAGAAAGAGATAAAAAAAAAGGACGGCAAAATAGTCGGCCAGCAGCAAGCGAGCGAGCGAGCGAGCCAGTCAGTCAGCTGCCGCCGCATACAGCGTGTAGCATACTAGGTGCGCATTCTCCCAACAAGAACAACAACAACAACAGGCTCGGTCATCTCCGGGTCAAACAAAGAAGCAAAGAAACGAAAGACGATACAGCCTTCCAAGCTTTGCAGTCTTTGCAGTTCAGGAATTCGCCGCGCAGCGCGTTCGAAACGACCAGTTACTTGACACTTGCCCTCGCGAGTCACAATCCTGACCTGACCTTGCCTCATTCTAGAGCTAACTTTCCGCCAAAGCTCGATCGAAACCCTGAGCAAAATTTGATCGAAAACCTGAGCAAATTTAATTGTCAAGCTCGCAAAAGAGAGGTGCTGGTACACAAGTACCAAACGCGGCAAGAGAGAGAGAGAGAGAGAGAGAGAAGGCGGGAGCCAAACCCCTTTCTTCCTCACGTCCATTACCCGGTGAGAGAGAGAGAGAGAACAAAGGGACTCTGAGAGGACGTGAAAGAGAACTTGACACAGAGAGAGAAAGAGAAGGTGCAGAAAGACAGAGAGAGAGTGAGAGTGAAGGCACCACCCATCAATCAGTCACTCAACTAAATTCTAAATTCTACTCACCTTCTCACCCACTCATCCACCACACGACCACAGTGGCACAGAGTGGCACAAAGTGGCAGAGACAGTGCCTGTGAGAGCACTAAACCTTAATCCGAGGTGGTTGTAGCACTCTCACACAGTCAGTGAAGGCTTGACCAAGAAGGAGGCTACCCTGAGTACGGTCGTCTGCAGGAGAGCGGAGTGCTAGCTACCAGAGGGCGAGCACTAGCCTAGACGGACGGCGTATACAGAGCGCAGCAAGAGAGATAGAGAGATAGAGAGAGGTAGGCCAAGGTCGCAGGCCCGCAAGCCCCGAATTCCTTTGGATTTGACCTATCTATCAATCAATCAACTCCATCAGTCAGTCATCAGCAGCTCTCTGCGGTCGCTACCTAGAGGTTGGTTGTGACCACAGTGCACAAGACGGGCGTGGCTTCGCCGGCAGAGCGACAAAACAGCGAAATTGTGAAAGAGTGAAAGAGTGAAAGAGTGCGGAGTGTCGGCAGTAGTCGGCAGTTCGGAAAGGAAGCCAAGAGCGCGGAGAGCACTTGGTGGAGCGGAAGGAGCTAAGAGCGTGTGGACAGCGCTGTGCGAGCGCGAAAAGACGAGAAGGACTTGGCGGGTGGCAAGCAAGAGACAAGTCGCGATGAATCTGCAGAGCGCGCTGGGAATGGGCGAGAACAGCGGCGCGGATGATAGCGGTATTACTTCGCAAAGTAGGGCAGACACATCGATAGATCGCGGGATGCCGCATGGCATGATGGATGCCGCAACCCATCACCTTCAGGGAGGCATACACAACGGTGTAACCGGTAGTCACCTTGGCGGCGGCAGCAGCAACAGCAGCAGCAGCAACAACAATAACAACAACAACAACAACAGTAGTGCAACAGGAGGACAGGAGCCAGAGACACGGAGCCGCAAAGGTGGAGCTCTGAGCTTGTCGAAGGGCCTTCCAGCGTTTGCCGAAGGAAGAAAGGTGCTCTCTGTGGCATCTTCTAGCCCGGTCAAGCAGCTGGCTGGCTCCATCGCCCACACGTCGCGCGAGGCGGAGCCCCCAATCCTGAGTGCTGTTGGCCCTGCATCCGTAAATCAGGCTGTTAAAGCCATCGCCATTGCAAGGTCGTATCTGGAAGATAATTCAATCGATTTGGTTGTCGAGGTTCATCGTGGTGAGCCAGGTGGGGATATCAAGGATCTCATATTGCTCAATCTCAAGAAAGTGCTCGTTCGGGTGCAATCCAAGAATGTTGCGCACCAAACCCTAAAGTCTGCCGGAAAATCTGGCACCTCTCAGCTTGCTGGGGCGATCGCCAAGAACGTACGAGAAAACAAGCGGGTGAAAATAACAGCGGTTGGTCAGAATCCAGTCTTCCGTGCAGTGGATGCAATTTATTTTGGTCGCAAATACCTTGCGGTAAGTCTCTCGTGCACTTTTTTCTTTTTCTTTGAACACAGGTGGTAAGACGTGATACTGACCTTGATGGTGATAATATTCTATTTGCATACATAAAACAGGACGATGGTCTTGACCTCGAATTTCAGCCGGAATTTTGCGTCATCGACTTTGAGAATGGTACCTCTGCGAATGCGATGCAGTTTTTCGTGCTCTCCCACCAAATCTAAGAGCGCTCGACACAGACGCGCGAGGAGAGGTGGGTGTACATTCAGATCGTTTCACTTACTCCACTCTCGCGCGCCGGTGCTGTGGACAGGCCGTGTGGCCTCGCAACGACTCGGACGTCCGCTCGCAGATTTTGTTTCGGGCAGTTCAAAGCGGAAAGTGACTACTGGTGGAGAGAGAGAGAGGTAGGGAAGAGAGAGGGAGAGAGAAGATATCAATGAACGCGAAGAGGTTATGCGTCGTGTATGTTGATCAGCAAAGCAACATCTGGTGGTGTAACGTTGTGCAGAGAATGGGGGAAATGCTCTGTCGCTTTCTGGCGTTACGAATATTAGTGAGGAGAAAATATCGTTTTGCAGTGCTTGATGGCCGATTTGCACGCCGCTTTATGATCTCACGGCTAGAGAGTTCGTTTCAATGTCTGCGTCCGCAAACTCTGTACCTTTACTGTCCATATCCCTGTGTCGCTAATCTAAACTGGACAATGACTTGGAACGAAGGATCATGCTCGGAATTATAAATTCTCTTGGCGGTGTTTCCTGCACAGGCTTTTTTTTGAGCATCTGCTTATTGCAAAGTGTCGCAAACAGTTGTGGTTGGCATGGCGCGAAATTTACAACTCCGCGGTTTTGACAAGGTGGAGTCAAATGAGGTTTGAGAGGACTATTTTCGAGTTTGGTGATAGGTGATGTGTCCATGTGCGAAATTTATTTC
Organism: Parietichytrium sp. I65-24A; assembly: GCA_012862575.1. Taxonomy (NCBI): domain Eukaryota; class Bigyra; order Thraustochytrida; family Thraustochytriidae; genus Parietichytrium; species Parietichytrium sp. I65-24A. Next base: position 12,653 of record BLSF01000124.1, on the reverse strand, counting down.
TTTCTGGACCAAGAGGCTATGCTGGCACACGTTTATGAGTCATGGAATCACGTTCTCGCTATGTTATGAAGTTTGCTGCGCGCGACAGTCTAAATCTTTTCCCCTATAAATCACATATTCACAACAACAGCATCTGCGCACAGACTTATGAATTTGGCGGCGTGTTAGCTCCCGTGACTTTTATCGTTGTGCGAGGACATTGTCTCATCGGTCATGATCTTTCTTCGGAAGAAACCAGGTAACCAAAGCAATTTTGATTTTTGCATCAATTCCCTTAGAGTTTCATGTCACACGAGTCTCATTCCGTATACATATGTCGCCACCGCGACCTTTTACACAACGCCGATTGCGAAGATGATTTTCGCGAGCTGTTTGCGATTCAGTCGCGCCTTGAACGCGTCCAATCCGCCGGTTCTTCTTCAATTCGGACAGCGAGAGACCAAACTTAAACCTGCAAAGGCTTAGGACTGGTACACACGTGCTGGTACGTGTGATTCTAGTAGTTCACTGCACTCAAATCTCAGCCAATGACTGACTGTACAAGGCTCACTCTGTCAAACCTCACTCTGTCAAACCTCCTGACCAAAACACGTTCATCATTGATCGAAAGCAACAATAAAAAGTAAAAATGAATATTCCTACTTGCAGTTCAACAATCTCTTGTTCTTTGCTATTGATGAAACCCAGTAGTCGCTCTCATCCTGGTCTTCGACTTTAGCCATCACTCATAATTCATGATTCATGATTCATGACTCACGACTTTTACAGGTTGCCGGTACTGTCAGTAATACCGCGATACCACGTAATTTCGTATTACAAAACAGGACGTTTCATGCATGCAGTGTTCGCGGAGTCAGACTGATTGGCCACTTCATCCAAGACTTGGGCAATCAAGACTCCGACTACTCCGACGATCTGACATCTGGGCTTAAGTTTATAGTTTACTCATTCACTCGGGAGACACCAGCTCCCACAATTCCCACACCAACCCTCATCTCACTCACGGCCCAATCAACCAAAAGAGTCCCAATCCCGACAAAAGACAAGTGGCCGCTCAACTTTGACATGCACTAGAAAAATGCTTCTGATAAATCGTTGCAGATTTTGGAGAGCGATGGCTCGCATAGTCAGAACAAAGCGTTCAAACGCGAGAGAGGAGAGAGAGAGGGAATGGTAGGCCTGGCCGCGGAGGCTCTGTTTGAGGTTGAGATTGCCCGAGCAAGCGTTCTGTCTTGAATTCCTACAGCCGAAGAGATATTGCTGTCCTCTGCACTGTTGACTTGCCATGACAGGCTATGTTCACAACGTCATGAGAGTCATGAGGCCTTTGCTGAATTCTGGCCAAATGCTTGGGGCACGCGCGCAGCGAGCATCGAATGTTTTTGCATTGCAGTTTTCGCTTTGCTCTTGCCACTCTTGATCACACTCTTTAAAACCCCCTTGCGTTGCGTCCTTGTACCAACACCGTGTCGTGTACACTCCCCACCGGAACGTCAGTTCACATTGAGACTCGTTGTACAGTTCAAGTCGCAGTTTCTCGCGTACACCTTTGCGTACCGCGTACGTGCTGCTTGCTTTTGTTAATAAAAGAATGCCGATACGAGTGGCTAAGCGCAAAGGCGAGCCCGTGGCGGACGACGCCTCGCGCAAGAAGGCCAAGAAACCGCGAGGCAGGCTCGGAAAAGCTGCGGATGGCAAGGCTCAAGTGAAGGCAGAGGGCTCGGTGGAGAGTGGGACAGAGCTCGGGGACGAGCTGGAGAAGGTGGCGATGCAGCTGAGCAAAGCGCGGAATGTGGTCGTCCTGGTGGGCGCCGGAATCAGCCAGAGCTGCGGCATCCCGGACTTTAGGTCGAGCACGGGGATATATAAAATGGTGGAGGAACTGGGGCTGCTTCTGCCGCAGCCCGAATGCCTGTTCGACATGGAATACTTTGAAGACGATCCGGAGCCGTTTTACAAATTCGCCGAGGTGCTATACCCGCAAGCGATGATCGCGCCGTCGCCCACGCATCGGTTCCTGCTCGCGCTTGAACGAATGGGCATGTTGGTGAAGCTATACTCGCAGAATATAGACGGCCTCGAGAAGGTTGCGGGGCTGAAGAAGGTTGTCACGTGCCACGGAACGCTCGAGAAGGCGTCCTGCCTCAAGTGCAAAAAGTCCTATCCGCGCGCAGTGGTCGAGAAGTACGTTCGCCAGCAGTCTGTTGCACGGTGCGAGAAAGAAAAGTGCTCTGGAGTGCTTAAACCTGCGATTGTCTTTTTTGGTGAGGAAATCCCGGGAAGGGTTTTTAAGCAACTTGCTACAGATTGCGAAAAGGCTGATATGGTTCTCGTGATGGGAACGTCTCTTCAGGTGGCGCCAATGTCAAGTATACTCTCCCTTGTCTCAGAAGACACTCCTCGAGTTTTAGTGAATCGCGAACCAGTCAAACTGAAACCTGGAATCCCACCATTCACAAGCGAACTGTACGGCGATTGTGACGCGATCACAACTGTCTTAATTCAAGGTATGCTACGTGGATTGGAGTCGAAGCGAAAGCTAAAATTTCAAAAGGTTATAGACACTTGTAACAATTCCGGGGTTCTGCCTTCAAAAGCTTGAAGGGCCCACCAAAATCCCCATGGTCAATCTTGGCCCGGCGGGACAAAGGTCAAGGCCGGTAGAAGACCGGCCTGGCGAGGAGAGATGAAGTGCGTGGCCTCCCGGGCCTTCCTTTCTTTCTGTTCTTAGTGGCGCAATCTCGAGGGGTCCCTTCAGCGCCTAACCTGGAAATGAATGGCAGGGAGGATAGATACGGCCATCGATGTCGCATGTTCGGCAGGGTAAACAAACACGATGGTTCACCCGAGAGGAGCAGCGGAACGGAGCGCGAATGTGCGACTTTGAAAGTATGTGCCTAGAAGAATGTAGGCCTTGGAACTGTGCACCCCCCTTGCCCTGCAGCAGCAGCGTGATCTTCGAGGGCTAAGGGCCATCCCCATACGGTTTTAGTACTGGCTCGGCGTCTTGACAACAGCAGGCGGTGCGATCCGTCAGAAGAGCACGTAATGCTGAAGCCAGGTACTACACTATACCGGAGATCGGCGACTGTGCAACCGCTGTTTCGAAATTGCTCCGCTGGGCTCGCTCCCTATCACTGAGAGAGGACTCATTGCCATTCTGGTGTCGAAAGCTAGCCAACGCCTCCTGCTCCTGCTTGAAAAACGACTCGTCAGAATTAAGTTGGGCACCCTGGCCCAGCAGGACAATCAATCTTGTTGCCGAGAGAGCTTAATTGACTCCCCCTTCTTCGACCGATGCCTGACTTTCCCCGCATTGACCAACGATACGAAGCGGAAACCACGCCTCCTCCCACTAAAACCGTTCGAACTCTCTCCCATGACCGACTGGCTTGGGCAACCAAGAGCATTTGCTAAATGACATCCACGACCTGACAGCCGTCCCAATGTCCCGTTCGGACAAACCAAAGTCCATTCCCACACAAAGAAAGTGCCCACCCACGAGCCGCGAACCGCGAGCCGCCGTTGCCTACTCCTTTTTTCTTTTACAGCTTTCCGGTCCGCAAGGCCAGCGAAGGCTCTGTGCAAGCGGGCGGGAAAGGCACCCTTTCGTTCAGCAACCCGCTGCGAGCTGCAACTGACAGTGAAGCGAAGCTTATCTCAACCCACCCCATTCCCAGCAGGCGATGGGCAACTTGCCAGCCATGTCCCGGCTCGGGCAGTATTGCGACCGGCGTCGCACTGGGCGGTTGAAAAGGGTGTGATGAGCAACTTCCAATGACTTCCAAGTCTTCACACTCCTCGCTTGTCTTTGTCGAGAGATGGAACATCATACTCTATCCCGCCCCAGTATCTAGTCGCTAGCGAACTATAACTCGGAACACAAGCAACTGTGTAGCTCTAAACACGCTATACGGAGTCAGCCGAGTTTGCGCAGTGAATCGTTTCGATGGCGGCAAGTTGGCAAAAACCTGTGTCCAGCAGTACAAGTACCGTTGGTGACGATGCTTTCAAAGTTTGCGAATCGGCATCAGCGATTGCGTCGCGTCCATGTCTGTGTCGGTCTTTGTCTTTGTCTGTTGCCCTGCGATGCAAGTCGCAAGCTCTCTCCTACAAGGCTACAGAATACAAGTACCGGTACCGGTATGCCAGTTGACTAGCTGGATGGCCCGTGCTGCGCTTGTGGCGACCAACCTTACAAACCTTACGCAATCATCGATGTTAGGCAGTACTAGTACTCGTGCAACGAAATGTGTATAATTTGTTGTTTTGCCAGGACCAGGAAGGACCAGGATGTTGCGGGATCGCAAGGGTTGAAAGTGGCAAAGAAGGATTAAAGGGCAATGCAAGATGGGATTTGAATTTTTCTATGTAGATCTGAAAGTCGATGCACGCGCAGAGCGTATGTTCGTTGAATGCGAGTGGCTTGCTGCTCTCGTCCAACTGAAATCAAACCAAGGCAAGGGCCGCAGACTGCCGATCAATACGTTTACTTTTGCGCCAAGTCGCCGGCCCGCGAGGAGGGCCGGATCTCAAATCCCAAATGCGGTTTTTTCTCTCAGTCCGGGTGTGTCGTTCAAGCAACGGCTCCGACACGGGTTTTCAAAAACACGAAAAGATGGTCAAGCTTCCGCATCTCTCAGCTTCCAATACTCCGTGGCCCAGCGAGGTGGACAGTCGGCCAAGACGGTGTGACACATCGAAGGAATGCAAATGAGACACAGCGCTGCACGCTTGCAAGGCGAGGGCTTGTAATGCGACCTTCACAATTCTTGTCCGCATGAAACCACGGAATCCTGGATGAGATCGATCTCGATGAAACTCAAGGCAGAACCCAATCAGCAGCCAGCAAACAAACCAAATCAGCAAAGCTAAAAAGAGCAAGCAGAAAGACAGGAGCGAGCCCGAGTCGAATTGGGCAAGAGCAGCAAACAGGAACGCAAAATGACCAAGCTTGCACTTCTTCTCATCTTCGGAGCGATGGCTCAACGAGGCGTGTCTGGAGTGCTGCTTCGTTTTGGGGATACTGATCGTATGCTCGAGCCGCCGACGCATCAAGGAGGGGAAGAGAGGCCTGGCGGTTATGTCAGCGCTGACTTCGACGAGATGACTGCAACTCGCGATGCCACTTTGGCAATTCTTGACGAAGCGCTGACTAGTCCCGAAGTCGAGTTCAGACGCTTTCTCCGCGAGAATTCGCAGGAGCCTGGCCTTGTCGGAGATCTTGCGAAGGAGGCGCTGCAGAGTGCTCAAGCATTTCGCAATCGCTTGTACACTTTCAAGGAAAACCTCGCTTCTGCGCAAAAGATGAACGAGGAGTCTGACGGACAGACGACGTTTGGTATCACCAAGTTTAGCCACATGTCCAAGGAAGAGTTTCTCAATGCATACACAGCGCAGCTCGGCGGCCTGGCAAATGACAGCGATAGCGCAAAGCTATCAAGCGAGCCGTCTTGCGGCAAGACTTCGTTCCCATACGTTGACGGAAAGAAACTGCCCCCCTACTTTGACTGGCGAGACGTGAACGGCAAGAGCTACGTCACCGCGGTGAAGAACCAACGATCCTGTGGGTCTTGTGTCTCGTTCGCAGTGACCGCTGCCGCAGAGACCTCGCTTTGCACTGCGTATGAGCACCTCGGCTACCACAACGGCAACACGGACCTTTCCGAGCAAGACAACCTAGAGTGCAAGTCCGGAGATCAGTGCAAAGGAGCATATGCAAAGGACTACTTTGAGCGAATGTCCTGCAGCGGCGCGTTGTTCGAAAGCGAGCTACCATACAAAGCAGTGGACACAAACAGCTGCCCCAACCAACAGCGGTGGCTTTTTGGAAGCAAGCACTGGGCTGTACCCCCGGCTCATGAGGAAGGTTTTGGACAAGCTTTGCAGAAAGGCCTTGTGGCCATTGCAATCGCCGCGGATCCGCTCCAATCGTACGTTGATGGGGTCTTCCCGTGTGGCGCTAAAGGCTCCATCAACCACCAAGTTGCCATCGTCGGTTGGAACGACAAGGTGAAGATGTCCGGTGGAGAGACTTGGCAGGTGTTCCACGTCAAGAACAGTTGGGGCGCAAACTGGGGAAAGAGTGGCTATTTCATGGCCCGCAAGGACTGCACCGGATCAGGATCGCTAAACATGTACAACTCGTATGGAGGTGTATACCTTCCTTGAGCCTTCACCTGTCGCCTGATTTCCATGGCCGCTCACGCCGAACCTTCCGCTCGCCCACCACATTGGCGGTCCATTCGATCCGGGCCAAGCCCCAAACCCAGGAAAGATCGAATTCTCTATATATATACATAAATCATAGTCTCAAACCCTTTAGTCAGGTTGAACATCAGATAATAAGACCAAGTGAACATCTTTTCGCTTCGATTCCACTCATCTTGAGGCGATTCAAATTGTCCCCTCCTGCCCACTCGCTCACTGGTCTGCGATTTGTCCACTGAGATCTCCCTACTTGGTAGAATTTAGGGGAATTGTCCTACTGGGTATCATACCGTCCAAGATAAGGATAATACTACCCGTAACCGCCCGTTGCCATCTGACTATCCAGACCAGTGGCCATTTTGGAATACTCGTACCGGTACCTAGTAACGTAACGCCCAAAACATTGCACAACCAATGTGCATCGCACATGTAAGGTATTAGTACGATATGTTCAGTGAAACTTGACACCTTTTCAATGCGATGTCCCGGAAGGCCGTGTCTTTCACTTCTTAATTTTTAAGAGATAATGATTTCACTCACAGTTCGGCGTTTCTTATTATTTGTTATTATTTGTGTACAATAGTTTTAATTATTATGAAATTCATAATCTACAAACAGTGCAAACGCAAGCCAATTCAAGCTGGTGATTTGCAGTGTTGGTCAACATTACGAAAAGAGCGAACGACAGTGCCTACTGAACAGTGGCCCAGAAAAAATCGGTGTTTCTAATTTCAAGCGATTTGTTTCGCCATAGCTCCAACTGTGTCTTCTTCCTGCACGCAATACAGTATTACAACTGGACACTGTCCCTCTTCAGTTGATGAAGTGCATGCTGCAACGTTAAAGTAGTACCCAGGTCTGGCTCTTTCAAGACGCAGATGACCAAGTGCTAGAAGTGTGAATGAGAAAAGGAGTAAATGCCCTAGGTCGGCGGAGGGACCGTGTTCCTGCGGGACATCCGCGAACGCACTGAACCTCATGACCCCCGTGCATTTCCAGTGACTCAACACCGCGGAAGCACAACTAGACAAGTCTGCAAATGAGGTTGTGCATCTCTGTAACCACGGCTAGTACACTTTGACCGTCGCGAAATGAGATTCAAGTGCAATTTGGATACAGAGCCTTATCCTGCCCACCTAGATTAGGGTGTGCAATTCAATTGNCCGCGAACGCACTGAACCTCATGACCCCCGTGCATTTCCAGTGACTCAACACCGCGGAAGCACAACTAGACAAGTCTGCAAATGAGGTTGTGCATCTCTGTAACCACGGCTACTACACTTTGACCGTCGCGAAATGAGATTCAAGTGCAATTTGGATACAGAGCCTTATCCTGCCCACCTAGATTAGGGTGTGCAATTTCAAGACAAAATTTGGCAAGTGGCAAAGACGCTGTAGATCAGCGGGAGAAGGTCAGCAAAAGATCTAAAGAAAGTCTCTTTCCGAACGCCCTTGTTCTTTGGACTAGAAAGAGTCTGTCGTACATTTTGCAATACGTTCACGCCAAACCAAGCCAAGTCTGCGAGCTGTTGAGCAGCAATCAAAGCACCAGCAAAACCCAAATCAAAACACCAGCAAACCCCAAAACAGAAATCGAATCCAGGACCAAACGAAAAAGCGACCCGAGCGACCCGAAGAACTTGAGACGAAAGCAAAAGCAGTTCAGAAAGAGCCCTCGATCGATCCCTACACTAAGTAAGGAAAGATGGCCAAAATATCGTTTGCCGTGTTGTTCGCAGCCCTTTGCCACTGCGCCCGAGCGGATGTCACCTCGCTGCGTAGCGGTGGTGCCGCACTTCGCATCCTGCAAACCGAAGATGAAGTCTCGGCACCCGAGCCACCAAAAGATGGAACGGAACCAGCCCCAGTGAAGTCTAGCTTTACCGACTTTGACCTCGACGAGTTCAAAAAGCTCCGCGAAGATACGCTCAGAGAGCTCCAGCTCGCTCTCCAAAATCCCGAGGAAGCTTTTAAAGCATTCCTCGAGAGAGAGCTAAAGTTTGCTGCAGAGTACAAAGGCTCCAATCCGCAGTCCGTGAAACTCTTGGAGGAGGCAATGTCTAGCGACTCTGCCTTCAAACAGCGCGTGGAAATCTTTCGAGGCAACGTGGAGAAAGCCTTGAAGGATAGTTTGGAAGGTGGTGGTGAGACCCTTTTCGGTATAACCGAGTTTAGCCATCTCTCCAGCGGCGAATTCGAGACCCTCTTCCTCACCCCATTCGAGAATTTTCCCGAGGACGTCCCTGATGACATCGTCGACGAAGACGGAAGTAACAAGTACCGCGAGCTCTCACACATCCGATGTGGCAAGGTAGACTTTCCGTACTACTCCTACGACAAGACCAAGCCTGCGTTCGACTGGAGGAATTCTCATGGCTCGAGTTTCGTCACGCCAGTGAAGAATCAAGGTGGCTGTGGGTCTTGCAGTTCTTTCGCGGTCACCGCAGCTGCGGAGAGCTCTGTGATCAACTGGTTTGGCAACATTGGGTACCACAGTGGCAACACTGACCTTTCGGAGCAATACAACTTGGAGTGTACTGGAGGAAATCAATGCAATGGAGCATGGCCAAGCACGTACTTCAACAGGCAAACATGCAATGGTTTTATGTTCGAAAGCGATCTGCCTTATGCTGGGGTAGATACCAATCGTTGCCCTGCCGGCCCTCGTTATACCACAGGAAGCTCGCACTGGGGTCGCCCACCGGCGAACAACCACGGATTTTCGCAAGCTTTGGATATGGCTCCAATGGTGATTGTGCTCAATGGTGGACCGCTGCAGTCGTACGTGAGTGGAGTTTACCCTTGCACCGGGGGTAACAGAATGACCCATGCTGTGACAATGACTGGGTGGAACAACGCAGTGCGAATGGCAAATGGTCAGACCTGGGAGGTTTTCAACGTGAAGAACAGTTGGGGATCTCGATGGGGCCAAGGCGGATACTTTAAGCTTCGCAAGGATTGCTCTGGCTCGGGATCGCTCAACATGTACAACAACCACGGAGGCGTCTTTCTTGATTGATGGACAACGCTATCGGTTAAAATATCGTCATACCATGAGATACGAAATTTGATACTACCCTTTTCTATAACATCTTGATCCATTCGTCACCACACTTCGAATCGTAAGTACCTCACCCCATCCTATTCCGGCTTGGTTTCCCGTATTTTTTTCCCGCAGAGTCCATCCATCATTCCTACATTCTGCCGCCGAGCAAGACCTGCTAAAGTCCGTTGCTCCAAAAAGCTTGAGCGATTCCAAACTTGGATGTGCAGCAATCCAACCCCCTTGAACTGAGTTCTGGAGCCCACCAAATTTATTTCTTTGACTCCTTTTGAAAGCCTCGTTCGCTGAGAGGCGCTCACATACGGACTTTGACGGTAATGGGGCGACATCCACTGTAGAAATCAAATATAAATTAACTGTAAAGCAAAATAACCTATCAGAAGATGGAGTGGATCAAATGAGTCGAGGAAAAGTATTTGAATTGTCAGGAAGAGTAGACCTGTCTAAACGCTGTAAGTGCTAGTCGACATTTCTGCAGCAACATTTGACGCAAACGACCTTAAGTATACGCCGTAGAAGTAGACGTGCTCCAAAAAAGTCATACTTTGGAGTTTTGCGTGGCTTGGTGGTCTCTCCACGCATCCATCAACATGTCCTGGTACTGGCTACCATAAGGCTGCAAAATGATCAGGGCCAAATTGAAATTCTGGGATCGGACACGGCCAGAATCACCGCCACCAGAAACAATAAGCCTTTGATGTTTGGTCTTGACTTGAATAAGTCCATATATAAAGCTTGAGAACAACTCGGCCTCTGTTGGCGTCGAGATCTCTATCACATCGTCCCACTCGTAGAAGGTCACTTTTTCTACAAAGCCAAGTTGCGTTGACCACTTTTCATTTGAATTGGCGCTGGAAGGGTATGGGCAGATAGAGCCAACTCCCCGCGTTGTAACAAAGTACACCATGTCTTCTATGTTTCCAAGATTCCGACCCGCTATTGAATAGCAACAATACCCAAATCCGAAGGCTATGCTCAGAAACGGGAGAAGTCCAAACAAAATATATGGGATGCCCACTATAGCCACAAAGGTCGACAACGCAACAATGGGTACAAAAGCAAATATGCACACGACAATTGAAATAAAGAGACGTCTCACACGTTGCACATCCCTTTCAGACTTTTCAACGACCGCCGGTTCCACACCAAAGGCGTGCAGCAGCTCGCCATGCCCCGGCTGAATAAACGGCGCCACTCTACTCCGAAAATCCAGGGGTGCAGACTGCACACTGGCGCTCACCGCCCCGGGGACGGCGCCCACTGTGCCGCTGAGGTCCACGTGTCTCTTCCCCATCTCTTCCTAGCCCCGCTCGTTCTTCCCGCCTCCCCAATGCCAGCGCCAATTCTGGGTCTGCCAGTGAGTACGTTCTTTCTCTTCACAGTCAAGTCGACAGCCTTTCAACTGCGCCAATTTTCCCTGTTCCCCACATTGCCATTTGCAATCCCTTTCAGATCACAAAATGAGAGAAAGCCAAAGAAAGCCAGCAGCTACCACAACACAGCTACTAGCACATCAGATAGTACCACAGATAACACATCGCGACATCGCAAAACCGCGACACTGCAATCTCAACATCGCAAAACCGCAACACCCTCTACCTGCCAAAGAGTAGCCACATAGCCACCAGCTACTCCATCAGGTAACATATTGATAAGCCGGGAATTGGTATGCGAGGGTGTGTACCCTTACTGTACCTGCGTTATGCTATGGTATGTGGTAGCAAGGTGGTGTACCTCACTAGTTGCGAGGCAACAGCCATATACATGTGACTGGTGGATAGTCGGGAGAGGCGAGACGCAGCAACGTGCAAACTGCGCAACTCGTCTTGATCAAGAGTTGATGATCTTCGATGATGGACATCCTATATATCCTCTTCGCAATGCTCGCGATCGCCACGAGCGCGTAGAGTAATCGTGATTGTAGGCGTGGCCAAGGCTGGCGGTCTCTGCATAAATATGCACAGTCGTCCTTGTTGCTGGCTTTCTGCCGCTCTACCTTGCGCGGTGTCCACATCCACCAGAAACAGCTTTTGATCCCCTCCGGGTCAATCCACTCCGCCAAGCCGCCAAGCGCCACGGGCGCCTCCTAGCGGAGAAGGTTCTTCAGCGGCGCGGTCTCCGCTTTTTGTTCAGTGCGTGTGCTATCTGCCGTCTCCCGATGATGTGCTTGTGTTCTTCCTCTCTGCGATCGCTTTCCTTGTCGATATGATGCTCGCGAATGGGGCATCTAGATAATTTGGTTCTCGCGTCCTTGTGGCGCCGATGCTTGCCTCTCCTTTTGTCTGGATCCTGCTCGGCCAAGCCCGCAAACCCGAGATCGATCTCTATATATAGAGTCTCAAAAGCTTTAATCAACTTGAACATCAGATGATAAGACAAAGTGAACGTCTTTTCGCTTCGATTTCATTCATTTTGAGGCGATTTGAATCGCCCCCTCCGCTTCGCCAGCTCCTGCCCACTCGCTCACTGAGATCTCCGTACTTAGTAGAATTCAGGGGAATGGTCCTACTGGATATTATACCGTCCAAGATAAGGATAATACTACCCGTAACCGCCCGTTGCCATCTGACTATCCAGACTAGTGGCCATTTGGGATACTCGTACCGGTACCTAGTAACGTAACGCCCAAAAAATTGCACAACCAACGTGTATTAGTACGGTATGTTCAGTGAAACTTGACACCTTTTCAATGCGATGTCCCGGAAGGCCGTGTCTTTCACTTCTTAATTTTTAAGAGATAATGATTTCACTCACAGTTCAACATTTTCTTATACTTTGTTATTATTCGTGTACAATAGTTTTAATTATTATGAAATTCATAATCTACAAACAGTGCAAACGCAAGCCAATTCAAGCTGGTGATTTGCAGTGTTGGTCAACATTACGAAAAGAGCGAACGACAGTGCCTACTGAACAGTGGCCCAGAAAAATCGGTGTTTCTAATTTCAAGCGATTTGTTTCGCCATAGCTCTAACTGTGTCTTCTTCCTGCACGCAATACAGTATGACCACTGGACACTGTCCCTCTTCAGTTGATGAAGTGCATGCTGCAACGTTAAAGTGGTACCCAGGTCATCCCAGGTCTGGCTCTTTTAAGACGCAGAATGACCAAGTGCTAGAAGTGTGAATGAGAAAAGGAGTAAATGCCCTAGGTCGGCGGAGGGACCGTGTTCCTGCGGGACATCCGCGAACGCACTGAACCTCATGACCCCCGTGCATTTCCAGTGACTCAACACCGCGGAAGCACAACTAGACAAGTCTGCAAATGAGGTTGTGCATCTCTGTAACCACGGCTAGTACACTTTGACCGTCGCGAAATGAGATTCAAGTGCAATTTGGATACAGAGCCTTATCCTGCCCACCTAGATTAGGGTGTGCAA
>BLSF01000123.1:0-52260 GCA_012862575.1 Parietichytrium sp. I65-24A | reverse complement strand
AGTCAACCTCGCGGCGACGGACGAACGTAAAGAAAGCTGCGCCAACTGATTCACGCATTCACGAATCCACTGAGCTGAGTTGACGGAGTGTCAGAGTAGTCGGAGTGGCGTAGTGAGCAACTATTCGGTTGAGATCGAACGGACGAAGCTGGTCGGCGAGCAGCAGAAGGAGAAGATGTCTGGAAATGGCGGCGCAACAGTGTTCCTGTCGCACAGCCGTGCGTCCAGCGCCGTTGCGAAACAGCTTCGTGACTTGCTCGTGTCGGAGAAGTATGGCTTGAAAGTTTCTGCCTCCTTCGAGTTCGATGAACTCGCCACAAATGGCGATGGCAAGCGCAAGTCGTTGACCAGGTTGAGCTGGAAGAAAGGCAAGACGGACCGGGCAGGCACGTTAGCCGCAGCTGACATGGTGTTCGTGCTCATCGACGAGGAATACGACCAATGCATTGGTGCCGGTGAAGAAACATTGGAGAAGCACAGCAAGACCTGCCGGAGCGAGTTTGACCTCGCAGTGCAGGAGAAGGGCACGCTGCGGATGCTGCCAGTTGTCACGGGTTCCGCGATGAAGAACCAAGGCAAGTGGAGTCCTCGGCTCAAGATGGAGCTCGGAGAGATGCTGTACATCGATGCGACGAGTGGGAAACACTATGACGTCGCCAACGAGATGGCCGCTCGACTTGCGTCCCGCCTTGGATCCGACCGCAAGCAAACCTGGGATGTGTTCCTGTCGCACGACTGGGGGGATAAAAGCTTTAACCACAAAAAGGTTGCTTCCATCGCCGTCCGACTCGAGAAACTGGGTCTGGACGTGTGGGTGGACGACGGCGAGAATGGGAGAGGAGAGATGGCGAAAGGGTCCGGTGTGGGCCAGGCTATGGCAGACGGTATTAAAAACTCCCAATTTGTGGTCGTTTGTGTGACAAAGAATTACAGCAGCAAGATTGACATGGACTGGATTGGCACCAAAACGAACGACAATTGCCTCCGCGAGTTCAACGGATCAGTGATGGAGAAAGGCGTCACCGGAATGATTCCGCTGGTGATGGAGCCAGAGATGAAGGACAAGGCGCAATGGGGAGCCCGGCTCAAAATGGACATTGGTGATCTCGAAGTCGTAGACGGATGCCACGACAAGGACGACCTGGAGCGAAAGAAAGACATTGCTCAGAATTTAAAAGAGTACGTCGAACAAAAACGGAAGGACGAAAGCTACGGCCTCAGCTCTTCAGGCAAGTCTCGTCTCAACTTGTTCCGAGTACGGCTCGCAAACCCTGTGCGAGGAGCTATGATTAAAGCGGAGGAATTCGCGCCGGGCACGCGACAGTGGATTTTGGGCGAGCTACACCAGTGGTACATGAGGCCAGAACGAGATTGGACGCGAGCGTTCGTTCTTCTTGGCGGCCCTGGTGCTGGCAAATCCACCCTGGCAGCAGAGGTGGCGAGGCGTGGCGGGCTGTATGATGGAAACACCGAGTCGCTGTTGGCCACCGGAGACCAGCGCAAGTCTTCCATAATACAGCGTGTGTCTCAGCGTTTGTCTTTGCGACGAAACGGGATGCTGCAAGATAGAGCTATCCACGTTGGAGCCTTTCACTCGTTCAAGCATGACGATTCAAACACGAGCGACCTGCTCCAAGTCTTCAAGTCAGTCGCCAACCAGCTAAGCCGTGTCGTACCCGGGCTGAGAAAAGAGATGATGGATGACAAAACAGTCTATTCAGAGCTGAGTAAGATTTCCATTGCAGAAGCTTTTAACACTTTAATTGCTACGCCATGCAGCAATGTCTCCGACCCGCGCGTCAGAATTTTAGTCGTGTTCGATGCTCTAGACGAATGCAACGAAGAGTCTCTCATAGCATTCTTCAGCGTGATCCACAACAAGTGGGCAAAAGAGACCCCAAAATGGCTCGGGCTCGTGCTCACCTCCCGTCCGGAAAGCTTATTCCCGACAAGCTGAGAAATTTTAACCCCACCATAATCGACGCCGAGGTGGCCAAGAATGACCAAGATATGGCTGCTTACCTCCGGCACCGCTTGTCNGGTGGCCAAGAATGACCAAGATATGGCTGCTTACCTCCGGCACCGCTTGTCAGGCATAGTCCAGGAACCCGAGATGAAGCCAGTCGTCGACGAGCTGGTGAAACGCTCGGAAGGCAAGTTCATCTACACACGCTTCTTGGAAGACATGCTCGCAAATACGAAATCCCTGGCTTTGGAGGCTCTGCAAGATTACAGTCTCTTCCCAACTGGTCTAGCAGAGTTGTACGCAGTGTATTACGACCGCCTTTATAACAAACTCGGCGACAAGTTGTACAGGGAGCTGCTTTCGCTGGTGCTGGTGGCTCGTGAGCCCATCCCGCAGTCGCTCGTGGAGCAGGTGTTGGTGAAACACGTGCCAGATGACTGGCGCAAGCTGAGAAAAAAACATGCCCAAAAAAAGAAGCGCGATGAAGGCGTGAGAAAGCTCTTGCGCGACACGCAAAATATGCTCTACTTGAGTCCGGAAGGACGCATGCAGTTCGTGCACAAATCCATGTCTGACTGGCTTGTGGACGACCTTGACGGCAAGTCAGAGCACCTCGTGTTCGACAACCTTGACTTCGCGGCTGACGAGATGGCTGACCTGCTTCTCGAGCAAGAGAGCGCTGCGTATTCTCTCCGGCATTTGCTGTTCCACCTCTGCGAGGCTGAGAGGTTTGGCGAAGCAGACAAACACTTGCTGGACTTTGAGTGGCTCTTGCGTGCGCTACGGGATGGTGTCCAAGCGAGCCAGCTGGTGGCGGACATGGACGATGTTTACCCTGAAAAGGAGCGCGATCAGAATGCGGACGACGTGCTTCGGGTTCTCGATATGGCCTCAAACATCCTGGCTCGCGACCCGCTGGAGCTGGCCTCCCAGCTGTGGGGCCGGCTTCCACAGGACCATGTGATGCTCGAACGAGACTTTGAGGACGCGTTGCCAAAGCCGTGGCTCAAGTTTCTCCGGCCCACACTCACGCCTGCGCGGTCCGCTCTTCGCAAGGTGCTCGTCGGTCACACTAGTCAAGTGACTAGCGTGGCCATCGACGGGGACAGAATTGTGAGCGGCAGTGATGACAGCACGGTGCGCGTGTGGAGTGCCAAGGACGGCTCGCTGCTTCACACTCTGGAGGGACACACTAGCGAAGTGTATAGCGTGGCCATCGACGAGGACAGGATTGTGAGCGGCAGTTGGGACTATACGGTGCGCGTGTGGAGTGCCAAGGACGGCGCGCTGCTTCACACTCTGGAGGGACACACTAGTTGGGTGAGAAGTGTGGCCATCGACGGGGACAGGATTGTGAGCGGCAGTGATGACAAGACGGTGCGCGTGTGGAGTGCCAAGGACGGCGCGCTGCTTCACACTCTGGAGGGACACACTGATTTAGTGAATAGCGTGGCCATCGACGGGGATAGGATTGTGAGCGGCAGTGACTGGCGTGACAAGACGGTGCGCGTGTGGAGTGCCAAGGACGGCGCGCTGCTTCACACTCTGGAGGGACACACTGAAACAGTGACTAGCGTGGCCATCGACGGGGACAGGATTGTGAGCGTCGATGTGAGCGGATCCACGCTTGTGTGGAGCGCAAGTACCGGCAAGCGGCTTGTCGCTGGCACCACCAGCGCGCAGACCTCGTTGCCTGGTTCTAGCGCTGTATATACTATCAGTGGCAATCAGCTTTCCACAGATGGCTTGGTTGGTATATCGGTGGATGGTTCGATTGAAGAGGAATGCCATGGTTCTGATACAGTGGTAGTTCGGAGTGGAAATTCAGTGCACATTTGCTGTGTTTGCGAAGGCAGAGCCAAGTAATCGAACCTCTTGGAATTGGGAGTAACGAAGTCTACGAGCATGCGAATTTTTTTTCCATTCTCAAGGAGTTGTCGCGGTGGACTGGAAGGAGAGCAAGGTTTTGTCAGCGCGTTTGCAGAAGTGTTTGTTCAGGAACGATATTCAAATGATATCAGTGACTTAGAACCTTTAGAAAATAAGAGAGATTGGACCGAGGTCAAGTGTATGCGTGACACCAAAGGAAAGAGAGGTGAGCACAAATCTGAATGGTCCCTGGTTTCCTTGATCATGAAAGAACTCTGAAAAGAATGCATAGAAAGAACAAGGCCATGCGCTTGAGAGTGGTGCTTGCGTTTTCTTTCATAGGTATGTCTTGTGTGGCGAAACTCCACGGAGCAGTTAGGGCTGTGTATTGGGCTTTTAACTGTTTTCTATGTGGCGATTGACATCAAAAAAAGAATGGTTTGAGTAATTTTTCGGCAGTGAAAGGGCATGTAAAATTCTTCATGAATACTGGCGTGACCTCCTTGCCAATCCTTCAACGTCATCTGTACAGAGTCTGAAGACGCTGTGCAGAGAACCGAAATATATTCAGCAAGAAAGCGCACTTCTGCCTCCTGAACACTCGTTTTCCCAGCAGCTTTATCAGTTGCTTGAAGGAATGTTTTGGCCATCCCCAGATCGTGCTAGGTGAGAAATTGATCGACATTTTGAAGCGAAAAGTAACGACGGACAATCCCTCGAACAAAAGGTACTATACGGGGATAAATAATCCTTGTGTGGACGAGAGTTGACGAGATTTCGGTTCATGCTCAAGAGAGCAAGAAGACCGAGACAAATAACGTTGACAAATCTGAAGAGCGATACAGTTAATTTATTACACAGAAAGTAACACCCATCTTCAGTTTGGACACCTGTGGCCCTCGAAGCTGTCCAAAGCATAATGGCCGAAAGACTTGCGCGAGCTCATCCAGCTGACAAAATCCGGGTTCACCCGTTCTTCAAGCGCAGAAGATGTGGCCATTTCATCGACAAGTCTCCCCAGGACGCTTGCGACATGGGTATCAGTACAGCGTCAACCTGCTGGTCGAGAGAAACCCATCAGAGAACCAGGAGGCAGGGAGCCTAGTGCTCCAGAGTACAACTCCTTTCTCTTCTGCATTCTGTTCTGATTTCGAGGCCAATAAAGGTGTAATCGTTTAGCAACAGGGGGAAACCCTACCTGTGTAGGAAGCCGAATTGTCGAAAAGAAAAACGGGGCCATTCTAGTTCTCTCATGCAAAAAGAATAGCACAGAGAGGAAATAAGCACACCCACCGACGCCTATACCTATGACACAATGCAGCACCCTGCAGAAGAGGGCGGCGGCGGACCCTTTTGTGACGGTGTGGGCGGCATTCTCACGGCCTTCTCCTTCTTCGCTTCCTTCTTAGGCTTGATGCTCCTAGAGCTACACCGATCCCCGATCGCAGGTAGCGGATCCAATGCCGCCGAGAGCCGTGCCGACTTGCCCGCGCTGGAGACCAAGGCGGAACCGGAGCCAGAACCGGAAGAAACAGAGTCCGCGTCGCCGACGAGCGGCACTGGCCCGTCTTGCATCTCGTGCACGAGCTCCTCCAGCCACTCGCAAATCTCCTTTGGCATGAGGCGTTCCTCGGGCTCGGCCTTTATGCAGTTGACCGCGAGTTCCATCAACGACGAAGGGCAGTCCGGTAGGCAGTGGCTCCTGAGCTCGTCCTCGTCCACGGCAAAGTTGCGCTGCGGCGGGCGCGAAAGGAACTTCTCCTCCGCAAGCAGCTTTCCCGAGCACAGCTCCGCGAGCACACAGCCCAGCCCAAACACGTCCACGGCCGTCGTGTACGGCGCTTGCTCCGAGCACAGGAACATCTCTGGCGCCATGGTCTCGTCAGTTCCGCAGATCGTCTGTGCGCGCCGCTGCTGCTGCTGCTGTAGCAGCTGCACATGCTGTGCGGCGACGCCAGTTCGGGGTCTGGACTTGCGCCCGAACGACCGTGACAGATGCCGCCCGCCCGCGCTCTCCTGCAGCTCGAACGTTCCTCGAACGGCGCGCGCAAAGCCAAAGTCCGCGAGCTTGCACTCGGCCGCCTGCCCGCGGCTCGTGAGCAGCAGATTGTCGCTCTTCACGTCGCGGTGCATCACGCCGTGAGAGTGCACAAACGCCAGCGCCTCCGCCGCGTGTAGCGCAACGCGCGCCCGCGCCGGCCATCCCAGTGCCTGTTTCTTCCCATTCGAGTTCCGGGTCTGTAGCGTTTGGTTCCCAAGCTGGTCCTTGCTGCCGCGGCGGCCGGAGCCGCGTTTCCGGAACGCCGCGGCGTCCGCGGCATGTTCCCGCAACGCGTCCGCAAGGCTGCCGCCGTCCATGAACTCCGTGACCGCGACGACGCACATCTGCCCGCGAGCAGAATCCCTATACGCGCCCAGCAGTTTCAGCACCCGCGGGTGCGCGAGGTACTTGAGCAGCGCGATCTCCGTCTCCGCGTACACGGCGTCGTCCGCAGCCTGCTGAACCTCCTTCACGCACACCTTCCTGCCGTCCGCGCGGCCTTCCAAGATGCGCGAGAACTGCCCGGGACTGGCCAGCTCCTTGCCCAGCCGCACTTGTCCTGCGCTCAGAGCGAACGAACGAACTGCTCGTGCGCCAGCAGGAAGCCGTGCCAGCACCTTGGCTTCTTCCTCGTCCACATCCACATCCGCATTCCCATTGGTTTTGGCATTTGTATTGGCATTTGTATTGGCATTGGCATCGTCGCCCTTGTGAACAGCAACTGCTTCCTCCGCTGCGGAACTGTCCCCGAGGACGCGGTCTAGGAACCGCGTAATGTAACCTAGGTCCCCGCTCGCGCGAGCTGCCATTTTGGCGCGTGCGTGGCCACCGCGAGGACACCCAAGCCTGCTGCGGGGCCACTGACAACTAAGAGACACACAAACACAAACACACACACGGACACAAACACTAAGACGCCACCTAAGCAGACGAGTGTGCGTGCGTGCGCGGACACTCTCAGTCCGTCCTTCGGTGAGTGAGTGAGTGAGCGAGTGAATGAGTGAGTGGTTTGTGCGTCCTCGCAGAGGAGGATCTGTTGGTGGGGAAGATGAGGAGATGGGCGATGGGATGGATCACCAACTCACTTGGCGAGCGAAGGAAAGGAAGGTCAATCCAACCAACGTGCGCGGACGCTGTGCTGTTCGTCTGGGCCAACAACGCGCAACACTCTCCAATTCAACAATTCAACAGTTCAACAATTGAACAATTGAACAACTGAATGACCGCTCCTCTCTCACGTTCTCTCTCTCTCTCTGTGTCTCTCTCTTTCCATATATTGGACTTGTGCCATAGCCGCCGCTACCTGCTATTAGGATTTATTAATATACGTTAATGATGCAGTAGGAGTGCGGGTGAGGCGTAAGGGCTCGTATAGGGTAAATGGTGGGGTGGGAGGAGTGGGAGGCGGGAGGGTTAGGCGGGGATTTAGGGAGATGTGGTAGTGGTTGTGGACGTGAGAGGATGAGAGGATGGTGTGTGTGAGTTGTGTGAGGGAAAGAAAGTGCGTAGAGAGAGGGACTAAGATGGCGGTGGCCATCTGTAAGAGAGAGAGAGACATAGAGAGACTGGCACACACCGGGAAGCGAAGCCTCGAGGGCGTGAGGTGTAACTTTGGGTAGTGTTTAGCTAATAACGGATAGAGTGAAGTTAAACAAGGACGGCGGGATGCGAGACTTGGTGTGATGCCCGTCAAAGAAGCAAAGAAGCGGTGTGAGAGAGAGAAGAGTAGCGGAAGAGAGAAGGAGAGAAGAAGGAAAAGGAAAAGGTTTCTCATTGTTGATTGATTGATCGATTGATCGATTGATTCACAGTCAAATCAATTAAAATCAATTGGAAAACGAAACAGAGTTCATCGCACATCATCTTCAACGCTTTCACAAACCAAATCTCTGCCAAATAAATACTCTCGTTTCATTCAACGTTCTTGATCTCAATCTAAAGAGCGAATAGAGCGAATGCTTGTTGTTGTTCTTAATAAAGTACGATATTCTTCCCATCTTTGGCCTTTATTTCCACGGCCAGGTTTGTTTTTCTGATAACTTTCAAAAGAAGGAAAAAAAGAAAGAAAGAATGAATGAGGCTTGCACGACCAGTCTTCCAAGCCACCAAAGCCAATGCAAGACACAGAGCAACAATAACAGCAATGCAGAGCAGCGCCAGTGTACAGTGTAATGCAAGTACAAGTACGTTTGGCTGTGCCATGGCGAGAACATGCGAGAACGGCGACAACCATTTCATCTCTCATACTCGTACAGTGTGAGTCAGCCAATCATGATGAATCATGATGAGGCCCATGAGGTTGGAGAATGGACGTTGCAAAAACGTGACCGGCTGGTGCAGTCCGGCGACCACTACGGTTTCAAAAGTTCACAGGCTTTGAGAGAGGCAGTCTGGCGTTGCGAGTTGTTATAGTACAAGCCACAAGCGACGATAAACAATCTTGCCGCCGTCCGTTCGTGCGTTGAGCGCTAAAATATACTGAGGGGTGCGACGGCCCGGCATGTTGGTCATTGTTGGTTGTTGCTTGGTTGGTTGGTTGTTGTTGTTGTTGTTGTTGGCAAAAGCATAGTTGGTCGTTGTCGGTCGTGTTGCTGGGCTTGCAATTCCGTACTACGCAAGCAAAGGAAAAGCCGTCGCCTGTGGTTGAACGCGAATGGAATTCAATGACGCTCTTCACGGTGGCAGCGGCTGCGCTATAGCTCACCGTAGCTCAAAACCTTAAAAACCGGTGGAGAGAGGCTCGTTTGACGATGCTTTGTACCGGGCGCGGAGCCGTTCCCATCCATTGCGGTCCACTCCTCGCCAACACAAAAACAAAAGCGGAAGGTATTGATACTCACTCAGTACAGTACCTACGGACTGTGAGCACTCATTTTCTCGCTCTCTTTCTCGCTTGCTTGCTTGTTTGTTTGATTGATTGATTGAAATCAAATCAATTGATCGGTCAACCTTCTCAACGTTCTCAACTTTCCATGTTTTGTTTTGTTTTGTTCTATTTTCACTTTGTTTGGCGTTTTTTATTTTATTTTAGCTTCGTTCATAACGACAACAATGTACATTGATTGATCAAGATAAATATAAAAAAGAAAAGGAAAAAGGGAAAACGAGAAAACAGAACAGACCCATTTCGGTACTTTCTTTCGATCCGTCCAACTCACTGTCAATCAATCCAAAACGTTCACGACAGTGACTCGAACGACTTGCACTGGTTGCACTGGTGTGGCGGAGGCGCTCTCGATTCCTACTCCTCATCTACCCTATTCTCTAACAGATCTACGTTGGCGGATGGTTCGGCCTTTCCTTTCTCCTTTCAAGTTCCAGCGTACTAGTGCTGGTTAGTGGAATGCATTGGAATGTATTGCAGCGCTCACACACTTTGCGGCCACGAGAAAACACTGGGAGTGGTTAACGGCCCTGAGGATTAGGGAGATCGGGTAAACGGCGTTAGTCGGGAGCGTTGGTTGCGATGAAGGAAGGAGCAGCGAGACTGCAATCGATCGCTGTTTTCTCTAATAACTGACACCGTGATGCACTTTGGTTGAGATAAAATAATGTTCTATAGTCTGGTAATGCCAACACCGCACAGAGAAAGTGCTGTTCATTGACAAGAGAAATTTCGTCTCGATTCGATTGACTGCCAGACATTGTCTCCGAAAGATTGTCTCCGGGATTGTTTTGAGCACATTAGTCGGCAAAAAATCTGCGCCAGTCAGATAGGACAACGATCAGATCAGATCAGAACGAGGGCGAAGCTGAGTGCGCTTCATTCTTCCCGGCTCTCCAAGATTCTCCAAGTCGATGCGCGTCCAAGAGCGGCCAATTATGGCCAGGCAGGCCAAACAGCCTAGTGGCCAATTATACTTTGACAGTAGCAGTGGCCATTCATCAAGTCTAAATTCTGAATTCTGAACACCATAGATGGCTGAAAGTTTCACGGCGAGCGAACATGGATGGCGAACGTTTGAGTCAAAGGTTATAGAAGACGAAGACGAAGAGTAAGAGGAACAAGAAGATGTTGTGATAGTTGTGAAGCAGCTCATGGCAGTGAGCTTGGCTGGCTGGTAAGCTCTTGTGCAGTTGCACTGCGACTCGTGGTGGCGGCCGAACGAAGATGTTGATTTGCGGGCGGGCAAAAGTTCAACAGGCTTTCACCAACCAAAGGGCTGGTGTTCACATATTTCTGGCCTNTCATCAACCAAAGGGCTGGTATTCACTTGTTGTTCATCTGATTTGATGAGCACTTGCAGTTAGCATACTCAAGGGAGCTGAAGTTCTATTTCCTGCAACAGAGGTAACAGAGGACTCTTTTATTGTGGTGACCCTGAAGTACTCAGTCAACATCAATTTTTTACGAGAGTTGTTCTGACCGTGAATAAAACATTGAAAAATTGAGGACGATTGATGGTGTAGGGAAAAGCGAGTGAGCGAAAACTTGACGGCCCTTCACTGAGGCCAATCATCACGCTCTGGGGGGATACTCATCAGAACACGAGATGACTCAATGGAAAATCCCATGCGAGGCCCCACGGGCCGTCAGAAGATGCCTGGTACATCCAAGCTATTCATGACACCCGAGATGGCGTGTTGGACGTAGTCGATGCGGACGCTCGCTTTGCCGGTTACTGTCGCCTCAGGAACTCCCCCATTCCTGACGTCTCGCGAACGGATTTGGGACTTTACGAGATATTCAACTACAGCGCGGCAGAGCTTGAGCAGCTTGGCAGCATCGCCACCCTCGTGCTCCAGAAATGAAAGCGACGCCACAGCCCCTTCGAGCCTCGTGGCTACCGGGGTCGTCCGACGGTTTCGAGGATAGCCCATCGCCAGTGTTTCCCGCATCGGCACCACCACGACCTCGAGCACCTTAGCTGCGTGGAACCTCAGCATCTCCTTTGCTTGCTTGGCGCGATCTGCGTCCCCAAGCTCTTCCAGCGTCGCAATGATTGCCTTGCTGGCTATCAGAGCCCAGTGGTCCGGCTCCACCTTACTGCCGGGTTCTTTTCGCACGTCATAGAGGTACCTGATAGCGTTCAGCGCGGCTTGCAAAAGTTTAAGTTCCTTGGTTGCCTCATAAAGCATGACCAAGCCAAGAGCTGCCTCGCCCGGATAGTACAACGAGTTAAACGTCAGTACTTTGCCGCCCTTTTCACAGTACTTGGAGACAAAGCTTCCGTTCTCTCGTTGCATAAACAGAATGAACCCTGCGACCGCCCGCATAGTCTCGATGCTCGTGAACCCTGGCTCAATTTTATTGTAGCTTGCCATGGCCGCCAGAGCCAAGCCTGCGCCCCCGAGTTTTGCGCAGCGCCGTCCGTGAAGCCCGGCCATCAGAGACGGCTCGTCCCAAACGGCCAGAATGCTCTCCGAGGCGTCGCCCCCCAGAGGATGCACGAAGGCATTGCTAAAGTATGCCAAAGCAAGCTCCGTGCCTTTTTTAATGTGCCCAAGATTCACAGTGTACTCATCCAGCTCGATCGGGTCGCGAGTCCTTGCCCACACAATATAATTGGCCATCGAATACACCGATCCCGCATGCCGCAACACGTTATACCTCTTCGGCTTATACACAAGATCCTCCCTGAGCTCATAAACAAATCGCCCGTCTTCTTCCACAACATTGGCCAAGTAATTCGCTCCGAGATGCACGAAAACTACAGCCGCCCGTCGATCCTCGAATATGTCCATCTCGTTTATGGTCAGCGCATGCACCCCCATTCTTCTCTCAAAACGGACCGTGGAGCCTTCGGCAAGAATTTGCTTTTCTCGCGATCCCGCATGCGCATCCTCTAATATCGCCATACTCTGATAAGCAGCGCCCATAGAGCTTTCATTTCCGATTTCGAACTTTGCCGCCTCACCTCGCAGAGCGCCTCCTTTACTTCTCGCCGCAATGTTCCATGTCCATGTCCTTGCACCAACAACGACAGAACAAGCGACACACAAGCACACAAATCCCAACAACAAAAACAAAAACAATCTTCTCCATACGGACTTCTTCTTAGATGCCAGCAGTCTCTTGCCAGTATTGGACAAGAGCTCTTCTCGCCGTCGCACTTGTTCCTCCCCAGCTCGTATCTTCCTGCGCTCCATCTCCTCAGCTCAGCTCCTTATCTCCGCCCAAAGCCAAGCATGTTACTTTGCTCGCACGTAGGACCACACTAAGCCTGGCTGTACACCTCAGAATGTGTCCTCGCGCACCTCTTATTTCACCGACAGAGAGTAAACAAAGGACAGACCAAATTTGCCGAATCATGTCAAAGAGAAACAAAGTTACATCTTGAAGCAAGAGAGACAAGATGAAGCAAGGGCGAAGAAAAGCGTTCCTCTAATCTCCGGTGTACCATCTGCATAGTCAAGCGTTACTAAACACCGTCCAGTAGACCTTGAAAAGCGTACCTCTCCCCTACCCCGTTGGGCATCGGCGACTACTAACTGTCATGCTAAGGTAAATTGTAAAATGCGGAGGAAAACTTGAATTGGGTGAGAAGCGAGTCAGCAACTGGCAAGTGGCAGAGAGGGAAAACGGCGTTTCTAGGGCGAGAGGCGTCCGCGTACCCCCCATTCCCCACAGTTGCCTCAAATACAAAAAGCAGCCGAGTAACTGAAAAGTGTCCCCGCGGACCAGTCTGCCGCTCTGCGTAGGCCCGGTTCTACGTGCATGTGCGGGGAGATTGGGCGGGATTGCAACTGCCGAAGCTGCAAACGAGGCGGCCGAAATTGCGCGCGGGCGCGGAGGTCTTTGTCTGAATTTGGTAGCGGCGCGGAGAGAGAAAACGCAAGGGAAATCTGTCCGCGGCGAATTTCGAAACTCTGAAACTCTTTTGACGTCACCCAACCACGGTTGGGCAGTTGGTGCGGTCCGTCATTTGAATTGTCATTGTCATTGTTATTGTTGTTGTCATTGTCAGTCGCATTTGAATTCTCATTTGAATTCTCATTCTCAATTGCATTCTGATTGTCTGCGTGCGCTCTTTGTGCAAAGTGCGGCGTCTTGCTTCTGGGCTCGATCGCTGACAGCGATTTGTTATCTCTGGGCAAGAGAGAGAGAGAGAGAGAGAGAGAGTTGGATGTTTGCGGAGTGAAGCGACACTAGTTTGGGGTCAAAGGTGGGAGCTGGGGTAAACGAGATTTGTTCGTAGTTTGTCTATATATCTGTGCTCAGAATGGACAAGTCCGATGGCAGCACAATCGCGAGCATGATAAGGAGATTTAGGACGGCGCAACCGTCCGAACCAAAAGTGAGGAGATCCAAGGAGCAACAGTAAGTTTGAAGTGGCTGGGTTGACAGCTTGCGACCGGTTGGCTAAAAAATCTGTCTGGGATTCAGAGCAAGCGTCGATAAGTTCTGGTGGGTGGACTCTGCCAAGGAAGATAAGTTGGAAGTACAGTCTTCGTCCGAGGAGAGCGATGCAGAAGTTGATCTCATTAAGGCCGAGGTCAAAGCTTTTCATCAGGCTTACGAAGATCGCGGATATGACTGGAAGCAGCCTGCACCTCTTTCCCCACGTGTTCGAAGGCCCGGTGCACTTAATCGTCGCGAATACGAGAATTTAGACGATTTGATCGCCCAAGATGTTGAAGAGTTTGCACAGTCATCTTTAAATCTCAGCCGGGAGCTGGAAGCCAGCGCGCGTCGAGGCAGGAAGTCAAGGTTGTTGACAAAACAAGCGTCGCCCAAGTCAGAAGAGGGCGTTCAGAGCGGAGGCGAAGGCATTGACGAAGACGACGAAAAAGATGAAAGAGTCATCATTTCTTCCCCCGGCGACCAAGAAGTCGCGTCCGCAGGTGGAAAGAGCAGGTTTAGTCTGAGTATCACCACAAGTAGTAGTAGCAGCAGCAGCAGCAGCGGTCACAGTGAAAACAGCAAGGGCAGTCACAGCAAGCAAAGCAGAGACCAGCTGACTGGTGACGAGGCGGAAAACTCACCTTCACAGGACGAACAAGATCACCTCTACGATCCAAGAAGAACTGAACTGGCTATGGAAATTGCCCGTAAAAAGTTGCAACGCTTAGACGAGAAAGTCCAGACGGAGAAGGAGAAGAAGAAAAAACGGACACGAAACCCGAAGTCAATCGATTTGCAAACAAGTCAAACTTATTCAGAACTAGAATACGGGGCAAAAGGACGGCGTCGCGCAGAGTCTGCGGAGCAAGTTAGCGCAGAACTGGAAGCTGCCATGTATAAATTTAAGATTGCTGCAGAGGAATTCATCGAGAAAGATAGCCAACACAAAGAAACGCCGACACCTGAACCAACCCAAGAGGAGCCCAAGTCTGAACTGGAGGCAGCCAATGCCAAGGATGAAGCTGTCAAGCACTCAGATTCTAGTATCAAGAGTCGCATACGACACATAGCAGAGAGAGCTCGAATGAGGGGAGACGCCATCGAAAAAGCCCTAAGAGGAGACCATGAAGACCCTATCGAAGGCTTGATGGGCCTCTCCGATAGCGAGGAAGAAGAGCATTCATCTGGATCTGAATCCCGCTTTGACGACCAAGTCGCAGACTTTTATAAAGTCGACCGAATCATCGTGCGGCCACAAAAACTAACAAGAAATCCTTACAACCATGCCCCAGAGATTGCCGACGTTTCTGGTGACCTAGAGGTAGCCATGCTGGAGCTTGAAAAACGCCTGGAGACGGGAGAAAGGAGGTCCGAAAGCTCCCTAAAAGAAACCCAGGGTAACGACATACAAGCAATGAAAAGAATCGTTGCGGCCAAGCTTTCGCAATATGCGAGGGATGATCTCATGGACCAACATCTTCCTCCACTTCCGAATGATGCAGACGAAAGCATTCAGCTCTTGGGTGCTAGAATGCGACTTGCAAATGACTTTGATCGCCATCCCTCTCTCATCAAGTCGGATTATTTAACAGACATCAACCCAGAACAACTGAAACCGCGATACAAAGCGCTCTTAAACGCTTTCCACTCGCGAGACTGGAACAATGATGGCCTAATTACTGTCACCGACGCTTGCAGAATTATCGAGGAGCTCGCCTCGTTCGCTGGTGTTTTTGTGCAACCTCAGCCCGATGAAGTTATCCAGCAAGCTGGCCTCAAGCTGCCCAGCGGTTATGGGAGCGGCTACTTGACATTCAAAGACCTTCTTCGGGCTTTTGACAGCATACTTCCGGCAAAACCTGAAGAAGTTCCTTCTTCAGCGAGAGCCATATCATTTGCAGAGCAGACACTACCACGACCCGCTTCGCCAGAAAGCGATGACAGTCTATCTCTTGGAAGGGGATCAGATCGCGTTTACGAGCGGGCAAGACTTGGTGAACTGGAGGAGATCAAACGGCTTTCAGCGCGACTCCGAGAAGCGGAGCGTCTTCTAGCAGCCACGAACGCACGAAATAAGAAGAGAAGAGGTAGAGGTAGAGCCAAAGAACCAGCAAGCAGCTCGGAATCTGAAAGCTCCGATGACGAAGTTCCCGCTGACTCCGATTCCTCGTCCGAATTTTCGGAGCTCGATGACCTGGAAAGCGATTATACGAGCGGGAGTGATACTATGGACGAAGACCTCCGCGAGATGTTTCGCAAAGGAGGTCGCCCTCCGTGGGAAAAGCGAAGGAGAACAAAAAAGGCGAAGCAACGCTCGCGCGCTAAGTCTAGAAGCAAGCAAAAGCCTCTAGGTGATGGCGGAGAGGATTTGCTGAGGGGTGAGAAAGCTCCATCTGGACCTCCCCCGCCCTTTAATCCGGACAAGCTGTACAGCCCGTCGGCTCCCCCATCAGCTCCGGTAAATGCAAAGAGCCCGCTTTCCAAGGATGAGATGATTTTGAGTATTTCCAAGGTTCGCTCGGCAATCCAAGATGCTACGATCAACTTTTACAAAGGCAGAGTAGCCGGCCCCAAAGAACTCAAGCCGGTCGAGTTCTTACAACGCTCTGAAGCATCTGTTCCTCCACAATTTCGGCAGGGATACAGTCGAAAATATGATCCGGTTGTGGCCACAGAAGAAGAAGATGTTCCTTGCTTTGTAGAGTCGCAAAAGGTCAACTTTCAGTTCAAACCAGACAGCGAGGGTGGAAAGCTTGCCATCCGGGGACTCGGAGGAGATGGCATTCAGACCGACCACCGTGAAGAGTTTAGTGGCGCAACTCCTGAGCACAGCGCAAGATCTTACGATGATCAGCAGGAAGGATGGTCAAAGCCAGACTATACAAGTTCCCCCGGGACAACGCACTTTGCCATGCACAGCCACAGACTACGCCATGCGAGGCAGCAGCTCATGCATTTTAGTGACATGAGGAAACGGCTGCAAACCAAGGTGGCATTTTCCGTCTCTGTTGCGAAAGAGCAGGACATGTAAAGAAGAGAGAAAAAGAAATACATTTTATCCACATGTTCTTACTATATTTGTGAAAAAGAAAGAAAGAAAGAAAAACATAGAGCAACCAAGAAGGCGCGTCGGTATCGAAAAAGAAAAGAAAAGCGTAGCAATCAGCGTGGGCTACACATGTTGGTGTGCGCCGCATTTCGTGGGCTTAGCGAGGAGAGCGAGTGCATCGAGTTGGTGGATGAGTAAGAGTTGAGGGAAGACACGCTCGAAGAGTGTTTCCGGGAGCGCTGCCTTTCAAGCTTTTTCTTCAGTCCAGCAAGCGCGGCGTGATAACGCTCAGAACTCGCGGACTCTGCAGTTGGCGTGAGTGCGCTATCACACTCCGCAATGCATTCCTCAAGGAACGCGTTGAGACCGCTTTGCTCATCAACGCGCCTGGAGTGCACATCACTCATCTGTTTCTCCAACACGGAAACCTGTCGCTGCAACTTGTTCACCATGCACTCCTGCTCCTGTTCCATCTGGTTCTCGAGATCGACCTTGTCCTTTCGAAGCTGCGCCAGCTGCTTCTGCAGCGTGTTGGAGATCAGCTCCTCCTCCCGCTCCACTTCCAAAGCCAGTCGCTCTTTCTCGACCACAAGCTGCTGCAACTTCTTTGTGAGCTTATTAATAATGAACTCCTCCTCGGCCTCCGACTCGAGAGAGTTGCGCGCCAGCAAATCACGATGCTTGTGCAGCTCGGCGTTCAACGCC
This sequence comes from Parietichytrium sp. I65-24A, assembly GCA_012862575.1. Classification (NCBI taxonomy): domain Eukaryota; class Bigyra; order Thraustochytrida; family Thraustochytriidae; genus Parietichytrium; species Parietichytrium sp. I65-24A. The sequence continues at coordinate 35,345 of BLSF01000123.1, read as the reverse complement.
GCATTCTTCCTCTGCTCGGCGACCAGCTCCTCCTGCAATTGTGCAACTTCGTCTTTGCCCATCTTGCGCCAACCCAATATTTCAAGATCTCTCAGTCCCTCAACCTGCGAACTCAAGTTCTCAAATCCTCAAATCCTCAAAATTATCCGATCCTCAAATACTCAAATTCTCAGATCCTCAAATTCTCGAATTCTCAAATCCTCAAATTATCAAATCCTCAAATTATCAGATCCTCAAATCCTCAAATTATCAAATCCTCGAATTATCAGATCCTCAAATCCTCAAATTATCAAATCCTCAAATTATCAAATCCTCAAATTCCAAAGTGCAAAGGAGTCCAGCTTCGGAAGACAAGACAACACACACTCTCAAACATACACACACAAAGAGAAGAGTTGCAATGCCACCGCCTTTTCCCCGAACGGCTTATCAGGAACAATCGGAACAATCCGCAAGCATTCGGCAAGCCAGGCGCGTTCCGCACACCCACTGCGAGGACCCTTTCCCCACACCTAGCGCGCACCCCTTTGGGATATATATATATATATATATATATGTGAGCAGATCCCTCCGACCGACTTGCCGTGTGCCTTAGGTTGGGGCCAGAGATGATTAGCACCTCCTGCTAGCAGTCTACTATACGCGACAGGCGGTGCTTGTGCGAGCTTTCCTTCTTCTTTCCCTGTGCGCGAGGACACTTTTTCCTTCTTCTTTCCTTTGAAGAAGGGAGGAGATTCGCTGTATTACTCCTACGGTTTTGCATAGGACTGGAGGATTTCAGTGATAGGGGAAACTATAGAGGTTAGTAAGGTCGCGGATACCCAGGGGACTACTGGTTTCCGTAAGAAACGAGTAGAAGAAACGAGTTTTCCTCAGCGCGCTAATGGAAGTGTAACGCTGTCTATCCAAAACGATAGATGTAACGTTTTCTAGGAAATCTACTAAATGATATTACGTCGGGACTATTGTTCCGTGTAATGGGGAATACATATTGTTTCCGGTAGGTCATGCACTATCGTTTTAGTATAAATGTATACCAGTGCTTGAATAGACAAGTAGTCTTACAGAAACGATTAATTAATTTGCTCTACCCAACCTGCTTACTAAATGCTAGTTAGCCGCCTTACCCTCCGGCCTACCCACTGGCACATCGAAAACTCTACTAATCAATCACACCAAATTGTTACTGATTTCTAACCTAACCATTCCCATTCTAATCTCCATACACGAGTGCAGCTATTCGCGCCCTAAATGTCCCAAATCAACAAAGGGGCCTTTGTTACTTCCATACATACATACATGCCATACTTATATTACACACACATGGTGGGATGGAAGTGATGGAAGGGTTTGGTGAAGCATGCGAGTTGGAATGTGAGAAAGCTGTGGAATGGGGCCGCGCGCAGAGTCGTTCACTGGAAAACGAAGGAGTACTCGTGTCTCAAAGGTTGCAGCGAGAAAGTGTCTACTACAAATATCTAATTTATTACTGCCTCCAGATTTTCTGCCAAAATATTTGTACAACTGGATGGAGAAAGATTACTGGTTCACTGCCAGTCAGAATCTTTGAGGATTCACTTCAGGGGATTTCAGAGACGCGGGACTTCAAAGTGGAGGTCAAGTGGATTGGCAAGCTAGAGGAAGACGAATTCGCTTGGAGTCCACTGTCAGTTCGCCGTCGATTATCACCTTATTCATTCTGATGTTGCCAATCAGCAGAATTATAATTCAAAATCTAGGATTCTCTCGAAATGCAGGAATTCTGTGAGCTAGAAATTGAGAAAGCCGATACCACCAATCAGTCATTACGAGGTGCAAATTCCATGCAAGACGTCCGCAGCGAGAGAAGTTTAAATTCTAAAGAGTCACCAGAGCAGTTGAAGACCAAGGCTGGCCGCCAAAAAAGACTACTGATATGACAGAGTTGTTGGAGTACTTTGATGATCACCACTCTCACGCCGAATGGATGACTCACAGCCATGACTGATCCAAGCCTAGATAGAACTGGTTCTTGTCGCACTTTTGCAACGCGGTTAAGAGAGTAGACTCGTTCTTAAGCTTGACCATGGACGAGGAGAGCCAGTCATCGCGAGCCCGTTTCGCGAGCATTCTATTTTGCTCCTCCAACCAGGAAATAAGTGCGCGGGCTGCGGCTTCGATATCTTCGCTTCCAACGTTTGCGACTACCTCCTTCACGGCATCACTCTCGAAGAGCTCTTGCCGGAGCTTGTCAACATTCAGGTGTGGCGGCCGGCAGCGCATTGTAGGCTTGAACATTTCCGGGTATCGCGACTCCATCTCCGAGCTAGCAGCGTCTATTGCGGCCTTGATGACGTGACCGGCTATGCCGGGCATGTCGATGTCAAGCATCGGCTGGGCCTTGTTGATTTCCACAAAGAGGTCTTGAACTTGAACAGGATATTCAGACACCATATACACCTCCGTTAGAATTGGCGTGTTGTCTTCCCAGTGCGCCTTGGAGAGAAGCATCTCCAGCCCACCGATGCGATGCTGCCCATCCACGATTCCGCGCTTCCCATACTCATTCTGGTCAAATATAGTGATCACACCTGGGAAACCGAATCGCCGGTCTTTTGCCTTAAAGTTCGCAATCTGTTTCGCTCGCTCGGGCCGAAAGATGCGCTGTCCTTCCCACACTGGCACAAGGACTTTGTTGACGATCTTTTTCGGCTCGGATGCATAAACCTTTTTGTAGCCAAAGTCTAGCAAGAGCTTCCCGTAGATCGGATGCTGCCCCTCCTTCTCCAGCTGCTTCTTGTTGTCCATGGCTGATCTCCGCTCATTCTCAAGCTTTTCATTTGCTTCTTTAGCCAGAGCATTTGCTTCTTTGGCATCGTTGCGAGCCGAGCTGGCCAAACTCGCGTATTCTGCGCTCTCACTTTTGAGCTTGGAGATGAGCCCCTCCAGCTCGCTCACTTTGGCAGCATTCTGCTGCAAGGCTTTAGAAGCCAAAGAGTGCCCAATCTCCTCGCGCTCCTTTGCATTCAGTTGCTGCAAGACCGCAAGAGCCACTCTTCTCAACATTTCTCTCGGTCCTCCTTATTCCAACTACCGCTGCCTCCCAAATTTCGAATTCCTCAAAGTTGGCAACTCGCGTCCCAAGCCGAGTCGTATATTTCCACGAAATTCTAAAGGCTCCCTCTCTATCTTTCTCTCTCTGTCTCTGTCTGTCTTTCCAATGTGACGCGGCCCGCACACAACGCCCTCAACTGCTTCCCAGCCAAGTTATTTCGCTTCACCGTGGTTGGCTCTCCGACTGATCTACCAAGAAGTTAGTTCTCAACAACACCATAGCGGTCCTCGTAAACACGCAGATAGCCACAATATCGTGCAGGGTCCCCAGCCTTTTATTGTGCGCACTAGAATGAATACGCACTCTGTGACGGAGTACTCGAGTACCACCAACTCTCCACTTATTTGAAAGACTGGTTGACAGTGAAATTTCGTATCTTGCCCGGTTCAACATTTCGACGAGTCCGAGATTTCTCACCCTCGATAAACGCCTTGCGCACATGGCGAATGCTGTGAACAACTGTGATGCGGGAACCAAGACGTGGCTTGGCGGCGAGACCATGAAGAATGGGAGACGAGCTTTGTTTGAATGAGAAGTTCTCGTTGAACGATTCTCGACTCTTGTAGTAGCTGCTGTGGTCCATGGTTCGCGGCGTTCAATTCTCTGTAATTCTGCTTTTGAGTGCTTTGGTCTAGGTCGCGATGTGGTATCTGCTACCGTCTGCGTTGCATGCCGCAGTTTCCATGTTTGGCGCTGTCACAGTTCGCTTCCGCAAAACCTGTCTTTAGAGCTCAAGACACGTGTTCCGCGCGTTGCTTCGCGAATGGATGAGATACGAACGGCGACATCGTGACTTCTGGTTCCTGCGTCGCAGACTTTGGCATTGAGCTACTGAAAGACTAGGTTTGGGCTCTTCATGCGAAAGTGTTGGAAAAGAATGCGGTGCCAGTCGGTTGCGCTGCTGGGGAAAAACAAGGTGCTTGTTTGCTTGCTATTCAATCAATCAATCAATCAATCAATCATTCGTTCATTCATCAGGAAAAATCTTGTTTGTTCGTAAATAACCGCACTATGATACCGACTTATGCAGCAAAGACAAAAGGAACCGCACGGGTGGCGCAGAGGTAGGCCCTGCTCCATTCGCGCATCAAGTTTACACAAACTAACAAGGCAAGGATCCCTTCCCAGCAGGGTTCAAGACACTGCGAATGGCAATTACTCTGCAGGCGGCGCATCCTCCTCGGAAGGTGACATGGGCTCCTCAACTGGCGGGGATGCAGGCGCATTACCAGCCGCCGCTGCTGCTGCCTGCTGCTTGGCCTCCGCGGCCCTGTCCTTCTGAATTGGGAGGAAAAGCTTGAACTCAGGTGGGAGCTCATCCTCAGAGTAGAGGCGGTCGGAAAAGTAAATGCGGCGAATTCTGCAATTTGCGTGGATCTGCACGCGCAGAGTCTCGATATAGTTTGTGCCGTACGCGCGGCGAGTGAAATCAGACAAATTAAACTGAATCTGATTCCAGCCTTCGTCGAGGCGCATTGGCATGGTGCAAATAAACGGCTTGACGCGCGTGGTTGACTGGTAGTTGCTTGCGCGGAAGCGGCGGCGGACGTTCTTATCGTCCAACACTTGCACCTCAAAAGTGAAATACTTTTTAAGGTTCTTGATGATCATCACCAAGAATGGAAGCTTAATACCCAGAGTCTTCTTTGGGTCAGCTGGACATCTGCACGAGGGGAAGACAGAACAAGCGAGCCGTCAGTACACAATGCCAACAAACCAAGCGGACGACAACCTTCCGGAGCACAGCACACAGCACAACTCAACACCCCCGAAGACACTTACGTGATATAGTTGGTGGACACATTGGTGCCCATGATCTCCAGGACGCTGGACTGGATGTCATTATCCGTGATGCGCTTGATGTGTCCATTGCGCACCTTCTTCTCCCAGATGGCCAGCGGCTTGCTGCCGATGCTGTACAAGATGGACAGAAAGCCGGACTGAAAGGTGTTCTTAAACATCCTGCCTTCGCGAGCTCTCGCGCGACCTTTTGGTCAGCCAACACTCCTCCTGCTTCCGCGACCCAACCTCTTGCGAACTGCAAAACGCGCTGCCACTGGCGGATCGGCCGCTGCGTCCAATCAACGCTCTCCCGCGGAACGCAACGTGCAAACTACAAGTCTTCCCGGCAGCTGCTGCGACTGGGCAAAAGCGGTTTGCTGACCACGCTTGCTGCTTGCTGGCAAAGCCGTTGCGGAAGGCAATTCCCACTCATTGCACTGCCATGCTCGCGCTACCGCCGACTACGGATTACGCACGGCTCAAGGCGCCGTCTAACGCAGAGACTAGCTCGCACTGCTCTCGTGCGGCTAGCGGCGCATGGGAGAAACGCTACACAGATGCGTTGAAGTTGCAAGCGTCAAAGTTTTGAGCTTTGCCAATGTTCTTTGATTTATTATTTATGGCGAGCCTCTGCCTCGGGCTAACAAACCAACAAACCAACAAGCAAATGAATGAATGAATGAATGATGAACGTGTATATATGAAGGAATGAATGAGGAAACAAATGCAGCACACAGAAATGGTTGCTGCTTCGGATTGTCAAGCTTTGATCGGCTTGCGACTTTTCTCTTCTCCTTCTCTCGCCCAATCTCTCTCTCTCTCGCTCTCGCTCTCTCTCTCTCTCTTTCCATTCTTTACTTGCTTCTTTCTTTGCTTCCATCGTCTTTTGGTCTTCTCTCTCGTTTCTTCATTCATTCATTCATTCATTCTCTGGGTATATTGGGCCACGTGGGCGAAGGATGGGAGAGTCAGGGAGCCATTCGCAATCCATGCATTCGTTGGCTTGTGTGCCGACAAGTCGTTCGTTCGCTTGTGCTTACTATGAAAACAAAACATGGGAGATTTTAATTTTGCTTTTGGTTTTAGTTTCAGTTTAGATTTAATTTTCAATACATGAAATGTAAATTGCAAACGAATATAAACCAGCGAAGGCGAATACCGGGAGCGGTACAGGTAGATACGACTTATGCGCAATGCAATCGTCGGCGCTGTTGCCCCACTTCGCTCCGTGTCAAAATCGTCAAAAGTTGTCTTAATCGTCTGCATTTTCGAGATTGTCTGGATTTGGTGTGGAGAGCTTATCAACCCGCAACGAATCTCTCGCCTCGCTCAGAGCGGGACCCCTTTGCGTCCATTGTCTTTTGTCTTTGCCTTTGCCTTGTTGCATTTTGGCATTGTAATGCAGTACAACAGACCGAGTCGCATCAGAGCTCAAATGCACTCTTCCTTGCTTTAGCTGGGCCAGAGATCCGTTTCGTCTCTATGCCACAGTATAAAAGTGTGTGCACTCGCCTTGGTCCTCAATTGTTGGGAATTCAGAATCGAGCATTCAGGACTCAGTCATATCTTGGCTGTGTTTGCAGGCTTCACATGAGATAAAACCGAACCAGAACTCAGAAATTAATGAAATGCTTGCTCTCGATCGAAATGTGTTCAATTGAAAAATGTCCGTGTTCATTTTCATTGAGAAATGAAGTTCTCAGGTTTGTTCCATTTTGTTCTCCAGTAACACCTGTAAATGTTGTAAATGTGCCATTAGGCATTTGCAGCCTGACAGTCTCGCGTCTCGATGGAGTCGTTGTGACGTAAATGCCCAGTCAGAAATACTCAGATTCTTCAGAATTCAGAATTCAGAATTCAGATATCGTCAGGCTATGAAGATCTATGAGGATCTATGAAGATGTATGCTGGCTATGACATAACTCGCAGGTCCACTAAATGTATCTAAATGTTTCGCAGAACAAGACGTCGTGTGCAGACACATGTTCAAGTTCTCGAACGAAGCACCAATGCTCACTCTGTCAGTACAGTAAACAAGTTAGTGCGGGCTGCTCCGAGATGCTCCGAGTCAAAGTGTCAAAGTTCGAGGTTGTCGATGGTTGCCGTAGCTCGAGCCAGGGCAAAGCTCTTTGACGAGCGCACATCACAAAAAAGTGGTCCACCCTTTGATTTACAATTGCAGTTTCAATGCCTTTCATCACCAAGCATGTCGACACACTCGACACACACTCGGCGGTCGTTTGCAAAAGAGAAAGTCGAAGAAGTCGAAGATAAGAAGATGTTCTCTAAAATTCGGAATTCAGAATGATCATAGTCCAGAATCCGGAGAAAAGAAACTGGAAGAAACTGCATGAGGAACAGTGTCCGTATGTAAACAAAGATCCAAACTCGGAGTCATAGCTGCGACAAAGACTGACAGCCTATGGATCACGAGGGTGTTAACTAGTAGCGGAAGGGGGAGAGACTCATCGGAGAGCTATCTATCTCACATGTAAGAAGTGCACAGAGATGCAAAGAGATAGATGGATAGAGATACTCCAGTCACTCGAAGACGGACACAGATAGAGACAGAGACAGAGACAGACCGTGAGAGAAACGCGCAGCGAATTGGACATCGAACGCAGGTATTGCTTGGAAGACCAAAGTTGGGATCGTAAACATCGAAAAATGGGCCAGAATCAGCAGAAGGCGAGCAAGAGGTTCAACGCAGCGGTACTCGGCGCTGCTGGAGGTATCGGGCAACCGCTGTCGCTCTTGCTGGCATCCTCCCCGTATGTGAAGAAGCTCTCCTTGTACGATGTCGTCCCAGTCGTGAACGGCGTGGCTGTCGATGTGAGCCACGTGGAGAGCGACTGCGAAGTGAAGGGCTTTGCCGGCGACTTGAAGGACAAGGAGGTTTCCAAGGCGAGCCTGGAGCAGGCTCTCGGAGGGTGCGATGTTGTCGTCATCCCTGCAGGTGTTCCACGCAAGCCTGGCATGACCAGAGACGACCTTTTTGCCATCAACGCAGGAATTGTCGCTGACCTCGTTGAGAGCATTGCCAACGTGTGCCCAAAAGCTATGGTGTGCATCATCTCCAACCCAGTCAACTCTACCGTGCCAATTGCTGCTGAGGTGCTTAAAAAGAAGGGAGTGTATGACCCAAAGCGCCTCTTTGGTGTGTCTACCCTTGACATCGTCCGCGCAAACAAATTCATCTCTGAAAAGTGCTCCATTAGCCCAAGGTAAGTCCCCCCCACCCCACCCATGTGTTCCCATGTGCAATCGCACCCGAAACTGACGGTCCCGTTGTAACTAATTTGTCTGGCATACTCTCTTGCAGTGAATTGGACACCATTGTTGTTGCCGGACACTCCGGTGTCTCCATTGTCCCACTCCTCTCGCAGTTGCCAGAGGAGGCTCGCTCCAAGCTGAGCCAAGAGGATGTCGTGCAGCTCACTAACCGCATCCAGAATGCTGGCACTGAAGTCGTCGAGGCCAAAGCTGGAGGCGGCTCTGCGACCCTCTCTATGGCCTACGCTGGAGCTCGCTTTGCGACCAGCGTCATGCGCGGGTTGGCAGGGGAAGAGAACGTCATCGAATGCTCTTACGTCGACTGCTCGGTTTCCTCCACTCCATTCTTCTCCACCCGCGTTCTGCTCGGAACCGAAGGCGCCAGCAAGATCTATCCTCTCCCAGAGAACATGAGCGACTACGAGAAGACCAAGCTCGAGACTGAGGCGATCCCAGATCTTGAGGCTGCCATTAAGCGCGGAGTTGAATTTGTTGCTCAGCGCAGCTCCCTTTAAATATTTAGATATCGCAACCATACCCATCTGACGCATACATTGTGCACACTACCATTGGAATCCGTTTGTGTTTCTCTCCACTCCACATCTCGCTTGGCCCAACTCCTTTGTCGCTCGGCCGAGCAGCTTATGGCCAAATGCTGCCAGAGTCTTGGAGTGCTCGTCCTTCTTCCCATCCATCGAACCAAGAACTGGCACTCATTGCCAAGAGCTCCACTGGGCCGGATCAGTCTGATAAATGCTAAACAAACACCTGTCGAAGAACGAAACACGGCGAAGCAACAAGTTGCAACACCAACTTCGTCAACTCTCGTAAATCAAAGGTGAAGTCCATTGCTTGATCCAACCATCGCCTTGCATATAGTCAAGTCAATAACGGGGCTCCACCATTCCATCAACAAGAAAAGAAAGCTCGTAGCTGTATCAAAACATGCGCGCCATCTTTGCTCAATTTGTGCGTTCATACGAAACCCAATCAACTTTCAAGAGAAGCAAACATAGCAAACACTCACTTCCTCCCACCAAAAACATCTCCAACACACAACCATCTCCAGCGAACAGCTCTCTGTTCCTGCTTCAAGCGATCAATTCTCTGTTCACCCAAACGGCTCTCCCACTTCTACTACCTCCTTATCCACTTCTACCCCATCCACTATAAGACTCTCTACGAGGCTCCTACGCCACGCAAGGTGGAGCGACACACGTGAGGACAGTACAGTCTCGGCAAAATTGGAGTGTACTCGCGGACAGTTAACATTGCCGAGGCTCCTAGCGGTATCTCTAACAGTCACGCTTGAAAGTATTGGCCCAAGCGGGAGAAACGACCGCACACAAGAGAGAAACCGAAAGAAACCGAAAGAAACCGAAAGAAAGTGCACTTTGTAAAGTGGCAAAGTGTTCAAGTTGTTGAGAATTTGAGTATTTGAGCATTTGAGCATTTGAGCATTTGAGCATTTGGAGTTGTTGAGTATTGGAGTTACTGTGTAGTGCGCAAAGTTGCAGCTGCGACGTTTGCAGAGAAGCAAGCGTGCATATCTGCATCTGCGTCTGCATAAACGGCACAGGATAGGCTTGACTTTGAGTGAGATGTGCGAAGGTGACGGTCGAAATCGGAGATAAATTTGCAGCTCGGTCGGAGCGGAGTTTTCGGTTCGTGCGAGAGAGAGGTGGACGGGTTCATTGGCGCAGATACGGGCAGGCACATTTGTGCTTTCAGCTTTTAAAAGACTTTTAAACGTAATTGACGTGCTCGCGAGCATCGTGAAGCGCTGGGAAGCAGCCGAGGCTCGGTGGGCAGAATGCATCACAAGGTGGTGAATGACTACAGTGGGTCTGCGTCGACTGGGAATGACAATATTAAAGTATTCGTGCGAGCCAGACCCGGCGAGGCACCGAAGGAAATGTGGCCGCTGGTTGGGGAGGAAGATGGAAGGATTTCTATCCGAGACCCCGAGTCTCGCAAGCAAGCAGGAGAACATGTGTTTCTGTATGACGGTGTGCATTGGACCGACACCTCGCAAGAGGCCGTTTTTAAACATATCGCCAGACCACTCGTGGACCACATGCTGCAAGGTTATAACGGATGCTGCTTTGCATACGGACAAACAGGCTCCGGAAAGACCTTTACGATGTTTGGCGAGCGCGGAGCCAACCGTGGGTTAATTCCTCGATGTGTTGATTATGCCTTCGAACACGCGGACAAGCAGAAGAAGTGCAATTCTGGAATCGACGTCACCATATCGGTGTCTCTGTTGGAAATGTATTGTGATGAGATGCGAGATCTTGGCCGGGCGTATTTAATGAAGGATCAGAAGAAAGACACTGGAAAGAACCTCACTACATCACAGTGGTACATGGAACGATTGAAGCACAGGCAGTCGTTTGCCGCCTCTGCGGGAAACGATAGCGGCATCATGAGCACAATTTCGCTGGAGGCTCCGCTGGAAATACATGAAGATATCTCTGGGAGCGTTTTCGTCAAAAATCTCTCCGAAATTGTAGTGGAGAAGCCTGCACAAGTTTATGAGATCGTCGAAGCCGGCTTCGCACTTCGCGCCACGCATGAAACCCGCATGAACGAGCAGTCATCGCGGTCACACACCATCTTTACGCTGACAGTGGCCAAGACAGATCGCAACACAAACGTCACTGTCCGAGGACTACTCAACCTAATCGACTTGGCAGGTAGCGAGCGCCTAAACAGAAGCGAGTCAGACGGTCAGCGGCTGAAAGAGACCCTATTTATTAACTCTTCACTTTCGGCGCTAGGTAAGGTTGCCGCTTCGCTCGACCCAAGTACACCTGCTGGATTCATTCCATACCGCGATTCCAAGCTGACGCGCATCCTTCAGAGCTCCCTCGGTGGAAACTCGCACACTTCCATCATTGCAACGTTGCATCCGACGAAGGAGAACTACTTTGAGTGCCTGGGTACCCTGCAATTCGCAAACAGATGCAGATTTGTCGTAAACCAGCCTCGCATAAATTATACGGACGAGCAAGGTCGCGGACTGTTACAAGAAACCATCAGAAGGTTGCAAGCCGAGATTAAGCGACTTCGGCTGATGATGGCGGTGGTTTTGGCAAAGAAAAACAAGCAGATTCAAGAGATATTAGAGAAGCTTGGTCATGAAGGAGTTCGAATTCTTGATGACGGAAGAGCTCAGCTAAAGAATGGCAAGATCGTCGGCTCGCGTATGGATATTCACTCAATCGAGAGGCAGGTGACCCTCACACAACAAAAAGCAGAAGCTCGAGCAAACGCTCGAGGGAAGAGAGGGGCCATGGGAGACATGCCTTTCTTCGGCGATGGGAGTTTGAACTCTGACGGACGACCGTCGCTGAGTGAAGGATCCGACTTCGTGCAAGATCTACAAGATCTGGACTTGCAAGACCTGGACATTTCCAAATCTGACCTCGTGCAACAGCTCGCTGGTCTTGGAAGCAGCAGCCCTTTGTCAGGAGTTTTGGCGGGAGACGGGTCTCTGCCGTTTTTACCTGGAGCTGGCGCAAACATGGAACGTGCTGGTGAAGGCGGATTCGGGTTTGGGTCTGCAGCGATGGGAGTGTCCAACGGAGCGCAGTTCGGAGGCAATGCCATGAATCTGTATATGGCAGTAGAAACCCTGAGGCTGGAAAACAAAAAGCTTCGTGAACGAATCGCAAAAGTAAAGCGCGAAAGCAAGCAAGTTGAGACTGAGCACAAAGTAGAAAATGTCAAGTCCCGTGACGAAATCAAGCGGCAGAAAGAAGAAATCCAACTGTTGAAGCGACAGATTAGCGAGGTCCAAGCCATTTCTCAAACCAAATTGGCGGTGCAAGCCAAGGACCACGAGGGCAAGCTCAGCGCAATTCTCAGTAATTCGCGCGAAATTGAGAGCAGAACGCAAGATCAGGTAAATTCTATTCCCGAGGCCCTCAAAGTGGATTCTCAAAAACTTCAAGCCGCGAAAAAGCAGTCCGAGCGAATAGAAGTAGCGCTGGGCCGCAAACATGATGAGCACCTCAAGCAAGTGCTTCGAGGACACGAAGAGCAAGTTGCAAACATTAAGGAGCAAGCAGAGTACTGGATCAACAAGAAGGAGCAGGAGTGCATACGCATGGTTGAAGACTTTAACAAGTATCATCACAGGCGCACTGCTGAAGTTCGCGAGTACCGCAAAGAGCTGAGGATGCTCTATGAGCATTGCAACAGCATGGCAAAGGTGATCAATAAAGTACAAAAGGGCGACTACAAGATCCGCGTGACAAATTCGAATCTCAATGTATTACGCGAAGTTTGTTTCAAGAGTAAAGACAAGGGCTCGGAGACGCTCTTGCAAGATCCCGAGAGACTACGCATGTTACGAGATCAAATCATATCTTTAAGGACGATTGAGAGGGATGCAGTCAGCAAAGGCGATCTGCACTCCTCCGTGTCAGCTCCAGGACTAACTGCAAGCTCGGCGAGCAGAAGGCCATCAACTGCATCCTGTGGCAACCTGCACAGCCGATCACAAGCAGGGGTGATTGATCGACCGCAGACACCGCAGTATTGGGCTCGCAATACCGAGACGCCGCCTCCTCAAGTGAGAAATCGATCTGATTGGGAAGAGCTTCTTCAAGGCGTTCTGTTTGAGGGTGTTAAGTTGGATGTTAACGAGGAGAACTTGGACAAGGAAGAACTTTGCGAGCTGGTTCAGGCATTGCGAGGCTACCTGTGTTCCAGTCATGTCGAGGAGATGCTAGAAGGCAGCCTGCTGAAGCGTATCTCTAGCAACCCGACTCTTACATATATTAAAACGTTGGAGGAAGGTCTGGAAACTTACAAGCAAAGTTTCAAAGTTGAAGCCGAAGGTCATAAAAATCTGCGCATTGCTTACGAAAGCCTTCAGCGACGAAAGGCAAAAAGAAAAGCGAACAAGTAAAGCTTTTGTCACGCAAGTCAGGGTGTGCTGCATTTTCTTCAGCATGCCTGCCCTTCCGAAGAGATCTTGAGACTCTAATTTCATCGATCCATCCATGCCCATGTTCTTGCATATTGTGTGCATTTGTAGTAATAAGAAACAAGAAGAAAACAACCGATACAGATTTGTGCTCGTCGACTCGAGGGTTTTCTCTCATTTGAGCGAAACACGTACCATGATATCCCTCTACCGTCAAACGTTTACGGGGGAGGGGGCGAGTTCGCTGTCTACAACTGCGTCAACAACGCAGGGTGTTCTTACATGTGGATTGAGCGACCGTGTAAACCGACATCTTCCTCAACATAAGCCTTCTTGACTTGTGGGTCACCGAGAGCTGTATACGCGAGCAAAAAATATCAAACGTTCGAGTGTCATGGTTCGTGGTTCATGTTCCGAGCTGTGTTCGGTTAAAATTAAAAGAAATCAACTTGATTGCTTGGGCTTGGAGTTGAAAAAGGCACAACTGTTAGCATAGCAATTGCACTCACCCAGCGCACAGTCATTTTCCTGCTTGAATCACCAAGCGCTCCGCCAGCGCGAATCCGTCCAATGGAATTTGTTTCCAAAACATTATGAACAAGAGATAGCGAAGCAAGAGTCCAGAAAGGAGTCATGGCAAGGCAAACAAAGAAAGGATTAAAACAAGTCTCTAGCAGCAAATTTATCCTCGTCGAAATAGTCACATTCCACAACGCGCGAAGCAAAAGTCCTACCTTCCAACTTGATGCGAGCCTGCACAGCGTCTTGCGCGCTTCCGAATTCCACATATACCTTGCCAACCCCAGGCGGGTTTGGCCCAGACTGAGATGGTCTTGGCGCGTCAACCGCGCGAACCTCTCCAAATTTGCCACACTCCTCTCGAATATCTTCCAGGATATCTTTAAACTCTTCGTCGTCCATAAGGTCCTCCTCGGTCACCATATTCATGAGAATAAGTACCCGGGTCGGAGGCTTCACGCCGGAGAGCCCTGCAGTCGGATCTGCTCCACGCTGGAACTTTGGATCGGACCTTCGCACCGTCAGAGTCCGGTCCCCAATGGGGATCCCATTTAAGCCATTGATCGCCTGGTCCGTGGCGTCTGGGTCAGCATACTCGCAAAAGCAATAGCCCTTGGAAACCTGATTTACCGAGTCCCTGATAACCTTCAAGGCTCTGAGCTTGCCGTAGGACTGCAGCAACTCAACAATTTGCTCGTCCGTGAGATGATGTGGGAGGCCGCCCACAAAAATTTTGTTAGGGCCATCTGTGATCAGCGGCGAAACTCCACTTGCTGCAAGTCCGCTTCCACCAGTGTTCGGAGCGTGGTTGACTGGCAGTATGCTCAACCTGCTAAGGTCCAGCTTAGGGATAGGGCCTGCTGGAGGAAGATTGTGGGGTTGATAATCGTTTGGCCTGCGGATGCGCAGTGGTATCCCCTTGTAATCCAGTCCATCTAAAGAGAGACAAGCAGTGGTCAGCTCAATCGTGTCGAGCTCCACAAAAGCAAATCGCTTCTCGTTGTTCACATAGACCGTCACAACACGGCCGCCCACATCGGGCTGGTCGTGCAGAACTTTGCGCAACACGTCATCAAAAAATTCCTTGATTTCGCGCTCGGAAATGTAGTCGATTCCCCCGACGTATAGTCGTCTTGCGTGCTTGGTCTGCCGCATAGCCTGAAAGTTATCCGCTGGGTTAAAGGGCTTGGACCCGGCGCTGTGCGGTGTGGAGTTGTTGGCAGCGAGCCGTCCATAGAGCGACGAGATGGCAGACTGTGCTTCCTTGGATAACTCCTCAGGCCTGACATCCCACATGCTCTTCTTCCGCCTTCGGGAGCTGGCGGTGGGTTTTGGGTAGCTGGCCTCCTTGCTAGACCTGCGGCTGGAGCGCCGGTAATAGCGATCGCTTTCATCGCTCTCGCTTCCAGAAGAATAGCTCCTGCTCCTGCTCCTCCTACGCTTGTGCCTCTTCTTGCGGTCCTTCTTCTCCTTGCGCTCCTTACGTTCGCGCTTGCGCCTCTTCCTGGACCTATCGCTGTCGGCATCAGAAAATCGACCATTATCATCTCTGTTGCCACGATCACGATCGCGATCACGATCACGGTCACGATCGCGGTGGCGGTGAGAGTCACCTTCGCGATCATCTTGCGATCGATGCGATGTAAACCTTTCCGAATCGCGTTTCACTGATCCTGATCCCGCCGGAGATGGTTCTCCCACACTGTTCTGCTGTTGCTGCTGCATGGTAAGCCATGCTGGCTGGACCATCGCTCTGCCTCTTCCAGCTGACATCTTTCTCCCTACTAAATGTCAAACCTCAACGATTACTTGTCGCGAATTTCGATTGCCAATCTGCAACAAAAAAGGATGTCAATCAACTATCAATTGCCGGCGCCAAGGGAGTTGTCCTTATATATATATTTCTTTTCCAAAAGGAGTTGTCCTTATATATATATAATTCTTTTCCAAAAGGAGTTGTCCTTATATATATATTTCTTTCCAGACAACACCCAAATCAACCCCTTTAGTTAACCAAAGACACAACAACGATGCGACAATACAACAATACACCCAAATTACAATGCAATGCGGCGTGTCCTCAGCGTCGCAGAATTCGTCCCAGTTGTCCCAGCTGTCCCAAGAGTCCCCGATCAGTCCCCCACACCTGTGCAAACCTGTGCAAACCTGTGGGAGCGGATAGAGAAGATGAGAGTGTCCCCCACACGTGTGGACAGCAAGAACAGCTCGCTTTCTTTTCGAGAGCGTACCTTCGTAACGGGAGAGAGTAGCCGTTTCAAATGGCGTTTATAGCCGTTGAAAGGGATACGCGGCTGGGCGTAACGGGTGTAACGGGGCGCGGACTGGGTGGAATGGGTGGCGAAGGATAGTGAAGGCGTGGGTCGGCGTGTATTAAATTGTTGTTATTTTGCTGGTGATGACATTTATGAAGAGTTTAATGTGTGTGGATAGTTCGCCAGGGAAGCTCGCTTTAGTTCCTGGAGGATTTCGCCTTAATTCTTTTTAATTCTTTTGTTCTTTGTTTGAGCTAGGACTCTACTAGCTGAGATGCTTACCGGAATTGGTAATCTCGAAACCATTCTTTTTTCCCACACTTCCCAAACTTCCCACACGTCTCCGCGTACGCGACACGATCTCTCTAACACGCAATTAGATAAAACCTTGATATCATTCGCGTACAGCGGTGGCGTCCCGCGTCCCACTTTCTCCCCACAGGTAGTGGCTCCCTTTGTTTGTGTGGGTGTGTGGGTGGGTTTGTGTGGGAGTGAGATGGATCCGCTCGTGAGTGGGTACGATAGTGAGAGCAGCGAGGACAGTGCAAGCAGCGTCCCCGCAAGTGGAGATGTCGTCCCAGGCGAGCATGTCCCCGCTTGGAAGGGTTCCGCAGCGGTGGCCCTCGCGCCGCAAGTGGACGCGGTGGCAGGAAAGTATGAGGACGTAGCTCTTCCAGGGGACGGAGTGAGTGCCTGGAGTAATAGAAAAGTTATAGGTTTCAATGGTGAAAAGAATGCAAATCCAAATGCAAATCCAAATGCAAATCCAAATGCAAATGCAAATGCGAATGCAAATGCAAATGCGAATGTGAATGCGAATGCGAATGCGAATGCGAATGCAAATGCAAATGCAAATGCGAATGTGAATGCGAATGCGAATGCGAATGCGAATGCGAACGGTATTGAGAGCGCGCCCATGTCCATGTCCATGTCACAGTCGGCGATGGTTGTCTCGAAGAAAGGATCCGCGGGGAAGGCGGGAAATGTGGACGCAAGTTCTGGCATCTTGGTGGCCAGATCCGCGTATGAGTTGTCGATGGTGAATGCTGCAAAGTCGCAGGAGATGCGAATCGCGGGCAAAGTGCAAGGCCCGTCGAACCCTTTTGGACGCACTGAAGCGGTGGTGCGAGCAACGGCGGTGGACACGGCAGGGTTTGAAGAATCGCTGCATGGTAATGCCACAAGTCGAGCTGCGCAAGAAATGGCGCTTGGAATTCGACAACCGCGGAAACGAAAACGCAGGAAGAACTCGGTTGACGCGGATGACGGGGACATGACGAAGAAAAGTAATGACGCAATCATCGACGGGCCGTGGGCGGCAATGAGTGACTCCGATGACTCGGACTCGGCGCAAGTTCCCGAGATTCAGAAAGAGTACCTGCAGCAGATCGAGCGCAAACGGGAGGAGACGCGCAAGAGCAGGAAGAAGGACGAGCCAGACGAGGATGTGGAGGAGACAAGGCTGATAGAAGAGGAGAAAATGACCTGCAACTCCGCCTTTCACGGGACAGAGGAGTTCGACTATCAAGGAAGAAGCTGGGTGGTCCCACCTTCCGATCTGCGGCCCGGCGACCCAGCAGCTCTCGATTGCAAGATTCCGCGGAGGCTAGCACACGTTTGGCGCGGCCACACCAAAGGTGTGCAAGCCATCGAGTTTTTCCCAAAATTCGCACACCTCATGCTCTCTGGAAGCTTGGACACAACCTGCAAACTGTGGGGCTGTTACGAGAACACCGGAGGAGGCAACGGTCGCGGTCTAAAGAGAACGTATTCCGGTCACAGCGAGCCCATCCGCACGATTTGCTTTGGCTCTGACGGATCCACCATTGCTTCTAGCGGGTACGACAAGAGGGTGGTTATATGGGATGTCGAAACCGGTCAATCAAAGCTCGGGATCAACGTTGGAGCCACCGCCAATGCGGTCAAGTTTTACCCTGAAGACAACAACATCATTTTGATGGGCTGTTCGAATCGTAAGATCTTACAGTTTGACTGTCGAGAAGGCAAAGTCGTTCAGCGTTACCAGCACCACCTCTCCGCGGTGAACACACTGACATTTTTCGACAACAATAGAAGATTCATCAGCACGTCCGACGATAAAGTATTGCTTGCGTGGGAGATGAACTTGCCAGTGCCCATGAAGTATATCCAAGGGCCTTCGATGCAAAGTATGCCTGTGGTGAGGCACCACCCTTTCGAGAACTACGTCGTGTGCCAGTCCATGGACAACCAGATTCTTACGTTTGAAGCAGGAGAGAAGGTTCGTGGGGACCGCAAAACATTCACGGGGCACAATAATGCTGGGTTTGCCTGTGCAATGGACTTTAGTCCAAACGGCCGATTGCTAACTTCCGGGGACAGCGGCGGTAAGCTCTTCTTCTGGGACTGGAAGACATCGAAGAAATTCAGGGAATTTCAAGCCCACGACAAGGACCCATGTTTAGGAGCAATTTGGCACCCCATTGAATCGAGCTGGGTAGCGACGTGCGCATGGGATGGGCTCATTAAACTGTGGGAGTAGGATGTTCTGGCGTACTGAGCAATACATATTTGACAGCGAATGCAAATCAACGTCTATAGTTACTAAAAGCCTTGGGTTCTGTCGAGTTCGACCAGCTTACCACAAGAGAAAACGGTAAAAGAATAATCAGCGCTTAACTATGTTCGCGGTCTACGTTCGTTCCGAAGGCCCTACCTAGTAACGCAAGTTTGCAAGGTCAAAATTCCGGTGTGACATTGTAAAATTTAGCAAATTCATCAACAGCACTCATATTCAGTCTTCAGTCTTCAAAATCGTTGTCATAAGGTTCGTCGCCGCCGTCTCCAGGCACCGGCGAAGTATTCGCAAACGCTCGGGCTTGGTCGATGGCAGATCTCGCACGTGAGCCAGCCTTGTCGCGAGCCGACTTTGGTCTGAGAAGCGCACAAAGTTGCTGGTCCGAAAGCCGACTGGCAAGATCCTCGTTTTCAAGAGTGCCGTGCTCAACAAGCAGATGGATGAGCGCGACTCGCATTTCGCTGTCAGGCTGAGCTTTGGTTTGCGGCTCTGCAGGTTGACGAAGTGCGCGAGCTGTTTGCTCCCACCTCTCGGCTTCATCCCGGGCATCAGCGAGGTCATCCTGCGCTTGATTTAGCTCGTTTGTGAGTTGAACGTAGCGCGACCTCAGAAAATCGACCTCTTCCTCCGTTTTGCACAGCTTGGAGAAATTTTGCTCCTCCTTCTCGCGCGCAATATCTCTCTCTTCGCACAAAACATCCAGCTGCTCTTGCAAGTCAGAGGCCTTTGCATCCAGGTCTTGCATGGCTAGCTCGCGCTCGGCTTTTAGAGATTCCATTTGATTCAAACTACCTTCCAACGAGGAAATCTGTCCCTGCAGTTGATTCGCTTGGGCTTCACGCAGGTCTTTATCCGCCTGTAGCTGCGCATTTGCTGCTTGACTGAGAACCAGCTGCTCCCCGAGCTGGTCAGCTTCCTGCCGACTTTGCTCCAGCTTGGCGACAGTGTCCCGCAATTGCTTCACTTGGTCCTGTAGGGTCTGGATCATTTCGTTTCTCTGGTCGTTCTCCAGTTGCGACTGCTCGTTCTTGTCGCACTGTTGCCTCTCGAGGTCCATGCGTATCTGCCTCTCTCTTTGCAAGGTCTCCTCGAGGTCTTGAAGTCTGCGAGCAGCGGGGTCTTCTGGAGGGTGAGCCACTGCAAACTCATGAAGCACCTTCAGCCCGCTTATGATTGCAGTCACTCTTTGTTGAAGGGCCGCCAGGTAATCTGCGGCTTCGGTAGCACTCTGCAAAGCTACCTCTGACTCCGTGCATCGCTCAACAAAGGAGACTCCCGTGTTGCCGTTTGACTTGTGCCACTCTTGAACGACGGCAAAACCGGTCCTCAGCGAGTCACTTACAACATCAAGATTAAAGCTCTCCGCGAGCTCGTCCTTGGTTCTGGACTCATTTGCTTGTGCGTCTTTCTGAAGCTGGTCGCGAAAGATTACTATCGTTTCTTCGCTTCCTTTCAAGTGTTGAGAGGTGAGATCCTCTGCTGGCTCGCCCAACTTCTCCCACGCCGCTATAGGATCGGGGCCCACTTGGTTGTCCGCGCGCTCAAGGTCCTCTTTGACAGATTGGGCTGACAACGCTTTTGCAATGCCTTGCAAGAAGAGATTGGTCTGCAACGGCTCCTGTCCGGTTGTTATGTTTCGAGGGTCTGCCCTTGCGTTTGGCTCGCGAAGGCACGTGGCCAGGTATGCAAGAATAGCTTTTAACCACTCAAGTTTAGTTTCGGAGTTCTCCAGAACCTCATCGGCCTGCGCACCTTCCAAGATGCGCTGCGCAAACTTGAATTGGGCACCCAAGGCTTGTATCACGTCGAAAAGGAAGCGAACTGGTGGTCGAACGAGCAATTTTGTGGCGAGCTTTGGCCCTTTCCACTCTCCGTTGCGCTTGAGTAGAGCTTGAAAAGCTGCTTTTGTTTCCTCCACTGAAGCCGCAAGTTGGCCTCCCTCGGCGACGGCAGAGACATCACTGTGCAGCTGCGCCTCCCTCTTGGCGAGCAACTGCCTTATTTTCAAGAAAGGGGCAAGGTGCTGCAACACAAATTCAGAGACTCTGTTGCATTGTGCCAGGTGCGCTGCTGCCTCTCTTTTAAAGGTGGCCCCTTGTGCATCTGCCGCGGAGAGGGCAAATTTTCTGCCAAGGTCCTCGAGGCTTGAAAAGTGAACCGAAAGCACGGTTGTTTGCCGGCGGACTTCCTCGCGACCCTTGCGGATTGCCTCGATGGCAGTGGCCCATTTCCGCGCAAGGGCAGGCCCAAGGCCCTCTATGTGCGTAAGCGTCAGCGAGGGGTCATTTTTGTCCAACAAGAGTTGCATCTGACGAGATCTCTCCTCCTTTAACCGTTTCTCGGATTGTTCCTTTTGTTGTTCAAGTTGCTGCGCTGCCTGCTGCAACTGGGCTTCGTGCTCTTTGGACATTTTTTCCTTGTCGTCCCAGGTCTGTTTCATAAGGGCGTCCATTTCCTTGATCTGGGATTCGTACTCGGCTTTGAATTTAGAGCTCGTGTCGGTTTCTTCCTGGCCATTGACAGCCTCGAGTTTGGCTCGCAGAGCTGCGACCTCTTCTTTCAACTTGTCCATCATACTTGCTTCCTCATTCCGCTGCGCGTTCACGGTGATTGACTTTGCACGTTGCGCATACGTGAGGGTTGACATGGTCTCAGGAAGACTGTCGCTTGCCGGGGAAATGGTCGCAAGCATCGAGCACCTGGAGTTGCCACCCAGGGATTGTTGCAGTACGCGGGTAAGCTTTGAGTTTCTGTACGGTACAAAGACCTTGCCGCTCTTATTCTGGCCCATGGTTGAGAGTATATTGATGCACTGCCCAAGCGCGCTCAGAGATTTGTTGATGTTGGCTCCTTCTTTCAGGCGGTCTCCTTCTGCCCCTGTTCGCATCGCTCGCTCCGACCCGGCCAGGTCCACCAGGTTTACCTTGGCAAAGAGACTTGTTTCTTTCCCATCTTGCTGGTCTTTTTCTCCTTCCACTTTCTGGTGAATGGTGATGCTAAGAATCGAGTGCGACCGAGAGCTGCGCGCGTTCATCTTTGTGGAGGCCTGCGTTCGCTGCGAATTCCCTTGCTCGATCAGCTGCGCAACCTTTTCGTGGGAGTGGCACACCATTGACTGAAGGTTCTTGACGTATACTCCGAGCACAGGGTGCTCTTTGATCTGCAGGGACGCTTTTTGATTCGCTGCTTGATGCCCTGTGAGCAGGTCGTATATCATCTCATTGTAAATCTCAAAGAACGAACACACGATGAGGAATTTGTGCTTTTCGTTCTGCCTGGTTTCCACCTGCTGGAACAGGTGCTGGTTTAAACGCGGAATCAGCCCCGCGTCGTCCGGTTCGCCCATCATGGAGTGCGTTTTTCCAGATCCGGTTTGGCCGTACGCGAAGATCGTCCCGTTAAACCCCTCCAAAGCATTTTCCAAGACGGGCAAGCCCACCGTCTCAAAGACTTGCTGCTGCGACGAGTCCGGGCCGTACACAAAGTCAAAGTGGAACTCCTTTGCATCAGCTCCGCTCTGCGCATTCACTTTGACGCAGGCCTCCTCAAATGCAATACACTGCGTCGCGCTCTCTGACTTTTCCCTCGCATTCAGCGGCCTGCTGCGCACAGCCACCACTACTTTGGCTTCGTTCGGCGCCATCTCGCCCGTCTCTTTTACAGCATAGACTTCTCCCCGTGGGTCGCGACCATGCTCCGTGAACCTGACCTAACCTAACCTCCTCGACCCTTTGCAATCCTTTGCTATTCTTTGCTATCCTTTGCTATCCTTTGCGTCTTTGATCTCTTTGATCGATGCACCGTCTATGCGCGGCGGCACAGATTGATTAAATTTTATGAAACTGTATGGCTTCGAGCTTAGGTCTTGCGCAAATTTCACGCAATCTTCCTGGCAGGATGGTCGCGATCTTCGGCCGCCAACTATATTCGCTATTCGCTATTCAAACTTTCAAACTTTCAAAATGACGACCTCCGTCCGTGACCCTGCAACCCCGCTCGGACAGTTACACGAACGCGTACACACATACATACGCGTACATGTAGAAAGAGACAGTTCTCCTTGGTGCAGAGTGGGATCGTGTCACAGTTTCTGTACGTGAAAAGCAGACCGCGTTTCTTTTTACTGTTATTGTTTGGTGTATGTAATTGGTAGCGAGGTGGAGGATGGAAAGAAAAAGTGGAACGGTCACATGCATGGCGCGGGATCGAACCTGGGCGGCCACGGAGCGACGGGCATGTGGATTCACGGCAGGGATGCAAGATTGGGGCTTGCAGTAAGGGAGTGTAGGAGTTGTTAACCTTGGAGCTTATAGCTCGAGATGGATTGTGCCGCCGCATTCATTCTTTGCGTCACCCACATTCTTGCTCTTCGCTTACAAAGTGCCGGTAACTTTTTTAAAACTGTTTTTTTATTTTCGCTTCCCACTGCTATAATTCATGAGCATAAACAGTCGTTGAGAACTTTTGCAACTCTCGTTGAACAATCGCCGTCAAATCACACTTGCGCGTTGGCCCACCACACAGCAGCTGAGCCAACCATAACCGCGCGCCACTCGCACAAAACCCAGTGTCTCTCCCCGCAACGCATACCGCCTACCATATCCAGACGGATATCAACTTGTACATTCCACCACATTCTCGTAACCTCACGTCTTCTCTGCTCCCCGATGTACTAACTCATCGATTTTTGTCAAAGTACAAACTAACTTATGTAAAAAGCAGTGAAACTATGTGAAACTTGTTCTAACTTGTTGTGCATCTTGCATCGCCTGCGAGCTAAAGTGCAATCGCTGTTCAGATAGTTGAGGTTGTTCAGACTGTGAGTGCGCGCAGTGGTCCGGAAAGAGGCGCTCAAGGTCGTCAGTTGCGGGTCGGAGAGGGTCAAACGGCGCGGCATTGATCGCATTGATCGCATAATCTCGGCGAGGTGAGTATGACGGACACGTGTCGGACTCGGAATGGGTCTAGTTTGTCTAGTTGGAGTTGGGGTTTGGGAGTTGGCGGTCGGTGATCGGTGGAGGCTGACGCGAAAGGAATGAGTGCTAATGTGAAGATTGTCTGTGGCTCTTGTTCAATCCAGGCGCGGTTGAGCATTGTTGTTGTTGTTATTGTTGTTATTGTTGTGGTGTTTGCGGTGGCAGAAATGAGCGATACAGAAAAGGTCGGTGCCGTGGCTGTCCCGGAGCCAGAGGTTGACGCAGGAGAGGAGGTGAAGAGCGCCAAGAGGCAGAAGCTTGAGGAGCCACTCAAGATGTTGGCCATCGGATTCTGCGGAGCAGACGATACTGTGGAACCTAGCGCTCTCGCAGAGATCTCGAAGCGGGCGCCATGGGCGGAGTGGGGAGTTCTTTTTCGCCCGGAGAAGGAGGGCGAACCTCGCTTCGGGTCAAAGGCCTGGGTACAGAAGCTTTCCGAGGCAAAGACTGAGGCGGAAGCGAACGGCGGGGAGCTCAGGCTTGCGGCTCACCTGTGCAGCACCAGGTGCGAAGAGGTGCTGAACGGCGACTCTGCGTTCGTGAAGGAGCTGTACGAACTAGGATTTCGCCGCGTGCAGGTGAACGCAACTGCCGCTAATGGCGTGGATGTGTCCAATCTGAAGAACCAAGTTGGCACCCTCGTCGAAAGCATCAAAGCTGTGCCCGAGATGGAGTTTATTCTCCAGCGTAACAAGCTTACCGCAGAGCTCTTTGACCCTGTCCTCGAGCGCAAAGACGAACTGTCCAATATCAGCGTTTTGTTTGACGATTCTGTTGGAACCGGCGTTCAGGTGAAGACTTTTACAGACCCAACCACATTGGGCGGAGTTCCTTGTGGCTACGCGGGCGGCATTGGCCCAAAGAACATCGACTTTATCATCCAGACTTTGCGCGATACCGTCGGAAACGCTTTCGCAGACAACAAGTATCGCGGGCCTTGGGTGGACATGGAGTCTAGCCTTCGAGCGGTCGCCGAGGACGGCAAGGACACCTTTTCCCTGGAGACCGTGTCGGCATGCCTTGACAAGGTCGAAAAACTTATCGCAGACAAGCTTGTGTTTTTACAGTAAAAGTAATCTTAATTCGAAAAGTATTGTGATACCATTCTTTGCAAACAGTTTTCCATGGTGCAACAACTGTTGAGCGGTCACAGGCCCAGATCTCCAAAGCGTTGGAAGGGAGGCGGCTTAGACTTTCCAAAAATTTCAAGAGCAGACACCAGCGCGCTCACTACTATGCACGATACGCATGGAACTCAGGCTGAGAAAATCACGAAGGGGAAACAGGTCACGGTGCGATCGGAGGGAACCGACAAATTTACACAGTGGAGACATTACCTAATCCACTCTATGAAAAAGAAACTCAGCACAGTTTCATGCGAACACCTGTTTGATTTTAAACAAATTCCGCAAAACGGAAGCGCTACAGGCCAGAGGCAACGAAAAAAATCCAGGGAAACAACATATGGCTCAGTCTTTTGGATCCTCCCGTAACTTTCGATTCGCGGCGATCCCGCTTCTGCAACATCGAAACCATCCTTCAAAACAAAAGAGCGCAACCACATCTCGATCAGCCCCGTTCACGTTTCCTTCCAAAACTAAATGGAATATTTCGAGAACGTGTTCGGAACGCGTCATTCACGGCGGGAAACCCTCGTGCTACTACGATTTCATAACCAAACCTATAGTGTCAAGCATCTGATAGCACCTACTAAACGCACACTCTGGCGCCTTTCACCTAAAAATCATAGTAATTATCAGCTAATCGGAAGGTTAGTTTGTATAGATATTGTTACTCGTTCGCTAAGCCTCCAAAGAGGGTGCAGTTTCTCTCTAACAAACAAAACAAAAGAAAAAGAGCCGCAAACAGCTTCTACTTAAACGCTTAAAAACGACTGGGCGGTACGGTACAGTACTGAGGCAACTAGTCTCTACTACAGGAACCCATATACCTTCGCACACTCATCGACGCCTACCTAGACTACCTACTACTAATCAATAACCATATGACTTCCAGCGCGCTAAGGCCCACCATACCGATCTCTACTCTTTTCCCTATACTCCGTACCTCCCTTCGCCAGCCCACTGCTACCGTGCTATTATCAAAGTCCTACCGACCGATCAGAGGAACCCAACTGTCTGAGTTCTCCAGGCCTACCGCCAGCCTTATTCAGTCCTATTCCACTTAAGCCACCGGCCTAGATAAGCCCATGCCAGTCGGCTGGTTCTATCGGGTTCTTCACCTTTCCTTACGACTCTTAATACTCAGTCAAGCGAATCGGTAGGACGAGGACGAGGAAGTTTTTTCAAGCTTTCAAGAGAGCCGAGTGCAAGTCATGCAAGAGAAGTTAACTCACAGTTAGTGCTAGTAGTAGAAGAGTGAAGGTACGCATTGTAGACATAGTATGAGTGTGTGGAATGTGTGGAACCAACAAGAGAGAGAGAGAGAGAAGAGAGAGAGAGAAGAGAGAGAGAGAGAGAGAGAGAGAAGAAAGAGCAGTCTCCCATCCCAGGACGAAGGAAGAGTGCGCATACTCAGTACTGACAGTGAGTGCTCAATCAGCGAAAGCAAGAGCACAGGAGAGCCAAGTGCAAAGTGCAAAGTGCAAAGTGCAGAGTGTGGAAAAGCGGAGTGTGTGGGCACGTAAAGACGCTTGTGGGACGCGGACTGTGACTGTGGCTGGTGACTGTGGCTATTGGCAGAGCTGCAAAAGTCGGATTTTGCGGATTTTGCATATTTTGCAATTCTTGCGATTGTCGCTGCGGAGACGGTGGGTTTGATTCGTTGATGCATTGATGCGTTGATGCATTGATGTGTTGGTGCTGAGGATTGGATTGGACTGCCCTTCGTAGCGGATTGTGTGGACTCGAGAAGGAAGTGTCTCGCTTGTGGAGAGTGAATAAATAGTCTTGGACCTGGCTTTCTGGCGTTCGTGGTTCAGTTCATCGTTTCTTTTTCGCCCGGGGATAGGCTGTTGTTGGACTTCACGTAAGGGTGGGTCTGCGAAAGTGCTCGTAAAAGTGTCAGACGAAGGCGGGAAGCGCGGCAAGTCGGAAGAGACGGGCGAGGAGATGCTTAGCTTTTTCCGAAAGAGTCTGAAAAGGGGCAGCGGGTCCACCGCCTTTGCTTCTCTGGGGCCGGAGATGAAAGATGCACAAAGTATTTTGAAGGCGTGGAGCAAAGCGGAAGGGATCTCGGAGCGGGAGTCCAAGGATCGAGCCAAGTTTACCGAGGAGATCAGCAAATCGGTTGTGACATGCGATGGTCTGGAATTAGCCGAGTATTTGGAAAAGTTCTCTTCGCACCAAAATCAGGATGGCGAGTCGCGGATGAGGTCGTTTACAAACGGGTCGCTGCTGGAGAGCCAGGTGGAGGAGCTGTTGAAAGTGATTCACCCGTCCTCTGTGGCGGACATGAGTGAGGCGCTCAGCAAAACCAAGGTCCTTGTTTACACGGGGTCTCTGGAAAGCACGTACCAGAGCATATCTGCTCTACCCGAAAACTTTTGCGTCCTTGGCAACGTGTGTCTCTCCGGATGGACATCGCTCGCTGCTTTGCCCGATACATTTGCTGTGGGAGGTGATTTGACGCTGCTGAAATGCGGAAAGCTCTCTCGTCTGCCCTCACGCTTAGTTGTAGGCGGAAGTGTGGGCATGATCTCCTTGAACCGTGTAACTGCTTTCCCCAAACGTTCTGAGATCCTGATCAACGGTCATCTTTTTGTAGATGCGTGCCCGAAACTGCGGGAACTATGCTTCAAACTCTCGGGTCTGGGTGGAGGTTTGGTAGTGCAGCAATGCGAGAGGCTCGAAAAGGTTGATTTGGAGCTTTCCGAGGTGGACTTTCTCAGCATATCGGAGTGCGAAGCACTCGTGTCAGTCCAGTTGCCTAGCCTTGTGAGACATGACCTGTCATTACTCGATTTGGGCTCCTTGGAGAAGGTTCTCGTGGAAGGCCTTCAAGTGAACAGAAACTTATCAGTGCTTGACTGCGCGAACCTGGAGTACTTCGCCGATCACGTAAACGTACAAGGCGTTGCGGAGTTTATCGGGTGCCTTTCTCTGAGGGAAGTTGGTCTCGCAATCGAGGTCGGCGATTCTCTGCGATTGTGGCGGTGCTCCAACTTGACATCAATCGCTCAAAGCCTGGAAGTGGGCGCCTCATTTGAACTTTCGGCATGTCCAAGCATAAAAAGTCTTCCATCTGACCTCAGGGTCTCCGGTTGCCTGTCGCTAGTGCGGCTCCAGATTTTAGAGTTGCCAGACAACATGCAAGTGGCAGAGAATCTTATTGTGCAAGATTGCAAACTCCTCGAAAGAACCGGCACCAACACGACCGTCGGGGGAAATTTGGAGATTAAAAATTGCCCTCTTCTTGATGCCCTGGCTGAGCCGTTGTTCGTGGAGGGCAGCGTTTGGATTCAAAACTGTCCAGGGTTCAAGGTCATTCCGTGCATCAATGTGGAGAGTGACGCGGAAGTCGAGGCCGGGGTCTACGCGCAGGACCTCACTATCATTGACTGTCCTTTATTCTCGCACACACCTTCCACCCTTGAGGTGAAAGGCAACATGACTGTCGAAGATTGCAAGTCCTTTGAGTTTCGAGGGTCGGAACTCATCGTCTCCGGAGCACTTTCCATCAGGTCATGCTGTTCTTTTTCGAGGTTTCCTGAGCATCTTGAATTCAGCGAATCGAGCAGGCTTGAATTGGACAATTGCGTTGCCCTGACAACCCTACCTTCTGGCGCCCGAGTCGCAGCGTTGACGGTTCAGAACTGTCCGAACTTTAGTGCCATACCGAGTGACTTTTCAGTGAGCGGCTCCGTGGATCTCTCGGCCTGTGCTTCTTTGTGCGAGCTGCCAGACGAGCCATTTGAAGGGGATATGTCTTTGAAGGACTGCACTTCACTGCGTTGTTTGCCAGACGCGTGGAATCATGTGAAAGGTTTGCTTGACCTTTCGGGGTGCACAAATTTAGAGTCTCTCCCGGAAACCCTGGAGGCAGAGTACACTCTGGATTTGTCCGACTGCTCCAGTCTTCGCGAGCTCCCGTCCAGTCTCCGAGTGAACGGCAACCTTGATATTTCAGGTTGCACAGGGCTCACCAAGCTGCCTGATGAGCTCTTCGTTCAAGGTGATCTGCGAGCCAGAAACTTGGCGAATCTCATCGAACTCGGCAACGAGATGGAGTTGCACGGCTCCGTGAACCTCTCGGGATGCAAAATGCTCCAAGCGTTGCCTTATTTTACCTTCGACGGCAACCTGAACCTTGCACAGTGCTCCAGCCTAGTGGAGGTTGCCGATGGAATGGAGGTGAACGGGAACTGCATTTTAGTTGAATGCCCTATGCTGAGTAGACTCCCTGAGGACCTGGTGGTCCATGGTGATCTCGATGCGGCTGGCAACCATTTCACTACCATCCCCGTTTCGCTTCGGGTGAGCGGACTGATTGATTTGAGCAATAGCGCCGAACTCAATGTCATCCCGGCCGGTTTCTCACACGACGGCTCTCTTAAGCTGGACGAGACCCAAAGCTTCTTTCTTATAGAAGAGTCGGTCTCCATTGGAGGCAATCTGTCCACGAGCAATAGTAATCTTACCAAGATGAAAAATGGCTTATATGTGGGAGGCAACGTGCAAACGAGTCATTGTCCTGCGTTGGTTTCGCTTGGCCAAATGAATGTACAGGGCCGCCTTACCGTAGTGGGCTGTGAAGGCCTCGTTCATCTGGCAGAAGGAATTCACGTGGAAGAAAATGTTGACATGACGGACTGCTCGGCCCTGGCAAGCATCCCAGCCCAGTTTTTCGTGGGAAAGACATTGGTACTCGAGCGTTGTAGGTCGCTGCAAAGCCTTGCCGACGACCTTTATGTTGGTGTGAACCTCAATTGCTCTCACTGCAGGGCACTGAGGTCTGTGCCCGACACCTTTATGGAATGGGCGCCTCGACGAGTGAGAGGCGATACCCGACACGAAGTGATTTTGACCGGTTGCACGCTCGAAAGAGCCTTTCTAGACCGTTTGATGCGGAGGCAGCCTCCAAATGTGCGCTTTTTTGTCGATACCGCCACCGAGGATGACCTCGACCAGTTCTGGGCAACGCGGCATGGCGAGGGCTTGACGCCAGAAGCTTTGAAGAAATGGCTCGAATTTTGGATCCTAAACTCCCAATTGCTTGGCGAGTTCTCTCCTGATGAGCTCGTGGCTAAAATTCCTCCAAGCAGCGTCCGCCGCGTATGTCTGTTCTTCATGAAGCTCAAAAGCGCTCGCGAGTACGACAAGCTACGTACAGAGCTTTCCCAGCGTGTTGTGTTCCTTTGCAAGATCATGGTGGATAAAGACACCGATCCGGACGTCTTTGTGGAGATTATTCAACGCATGGAGGACAGCGTGGACGCTTGCTCGGACAAACCTATCTGGGCACTGAACCAGATGGAGCTGACCATTCGTATCGTGCAGAGCCGTGGCAACCGCGGAAAGCTGATGGAGCTCGCGAGGGGGATAATAAACCTCGGAATTGTGCATGATCATTGCAGGAAGAAAATTTCCAAGATGTCTGTGGTGGACGACGTGAGCTTGTATTTGTACTACGAAATTACGTTTAAGGACCTGCTGAATCTTCCAGTGTCCACCTCGTCGATGAATTATCCTTCAAATATTTCTTCGGCCGAGAGGAAGGCTGTGCTTGACGCCGCAAAGAAGATCAAAGAACCTGAAATAAAAGCCTTCCTCGACTCGTGGCCGGAGTGGGCGCGACAATTGCGCCACGAGGCTGCTGAGGCGCTCACATGGGACAAGCTTCCTGAAAAGAAGATTTCACTGCCAGAGCGGATGGCACTGGAACTTGTCAATTTTGTTGGCGACGAATACACCGACCCAGTTCAGCTTGATGGCGACCCGAACGTTTTCAGTCGGGAAGAGCTAATGAGACACTGGGTGGTAACCGGACGCAGCTTTTTCAACGTTCCGTTGAGCCCAGAAGTGGTCACCCAGGGTTTGCGCAAAGTAGTGTGCCCGGAGTTCGATAAGATGCAAATGAAGAAGAAGAACTTCGAAGGTAAAGGCAAACGACAAAGCTATTCGGACGATTTGGACCGCTACATGGAATTTGAGTAATTAGTGAAATCTTACCCCTCGAATTGAAACGAAATATCCGGTTTTTCGTCAACTCTCTTTTCCTTTCTCTTGCTTGTTAGCTTTAGAGTCACTTCACTCTTCCGCTCTCGGCTTGCTCTCTTTGGGCACGACCTCAAGTCTGCCTTTGAACGATTTCTTTCAGAGCCAGTAGAGGGAGCCCGCACTGGGGAGTCGGGCACACCAATTGGCTGCACTTTCTGTAGGAGAAGGAAAGGATGGTATCGAGGGCAGGGTGCGTTGGGGGCCACACCCTTACGTCGGGCCTGTCCGCGGAGTGCCTTTCTGCGGATGTTCCTTGCTTAATGTCTCGAGAGACCGAGACCAGCGCCACACCTGCCTCGACTGTGAGTGTGAGTGTGAGTATGAGTGTGAGTGTGAGTGTACCATACGTTTTCTTCGATTTGTAGGTTTGATTCTGGGCAAGTTGAAGGGGAGAAAATTGTGCTGTAAAGAGATGAACAAAGGCTTCAGCGGGCTCTGCCGCGGCGAATGGGTTCCTCGTCCAGCTCCTTTCGCATGTCGTTGACGAACTTTGCGAAAGCCATTGCAGGAGCATCGTCGAGACTCGAGGTGTACCGATCTGCCTCGTCTTCGTGACAAGCGCTCTTGGACTCCGCCTTGGCGGAAGGCGCCGTTCTTTTGCCGAGCGCAGCCGAGAGCAGCTTCCCGAACAATGCCGAGTCTGTCTCGGACTGGCCGTTAGCGGCGGAGCGCCTCTGCTGGTCCTCTGCTGCCTCCATGAGCGCGATTCTGACGGCTTTGTCCTTCTTGACCGCCCTTAACAGGCAGGTCTCAAGCCTCGCGGACCTCTTCTCCACCTGCTCTCGCCTCCATTTCTCCACGCTGAGCTGCTCCGAGGCCTCTTCCAGCTGCTTTGCGAGCCTGGCGTTCTCCTGCTCCAGCTTCTTGTTGGCCCTCTCCAGCTTGACCTGCCGCTCGCGGGCATCCTCTGCCGCGACTTCGCCGGCCTGCACGGCGTCGCGGAGCGGCTGGGCCACCGCTTTCCAGTGCGCTTGAGCCTGGTTCGAGGCGCCGAGTTTGCGCTGCAGGAGGTCCATTTCCTTGCGGGCATCTTGCGCCTGGCGGTGTGAAATGCCGCTCGCGGCGAGGTCCAACAGCCGTAGCTTGCGCTGCCGCGCTGCTTCTTCCTGCGACTGCGACACGAGCTTGTTCGCCGACACCACTGCGGCCTTGTCGCGGCTGGCCTGTTGAGCAAGATGCTCCACGCGCACTGCGAGACGGTCGCGGGCAAGCTGGCAAGCGGCCAAGTCGGACGACATGATCGCTCGCTAACTAATTTAAGCAACACTGCGCGTCTCCGTCTCCGTCTCCCTCGCGACGTCCAGATACTCTACGCCCCTCTACGCTCTGCGCATGGCCCCGCGTACTTTGCACTTTGCACTTTGTACTTTTGCACTTTGCACTCTTGCACTTTTGTACTTTGCAGTTTGCACTTTTGCAGTTTGCACTTTTGTACTTTGTACTTTGTACTTTGTACTTTGTACTTGGTACTTTTGCAGTTTGCAGTTTGCACTTTTGTGCTTTTGCACTTTTGTACTTTGCAGTTTGCACTGTTGCAGTTTGCAGTTTGTACTTTGCAGTTTGCACTTTTGCAGTTTGCACTTTTGTACTTTGTACTTTGTACTTGGTACTTTTGCAGTTTGCAGTTTGCAGTTTGTACTTTGCACTTCGCGACAGCAGAATGGGCGAGTGGGCGAGCGAGGGTACGCGCTCCGTCCGCGCCTTCTCCTTTCGCGAGCGAGAGCCAATTGGATTCAGGGACTGCCGCAATCAACTTGCGCAGAGATTGTCGATGTCCAACGCGCACAGTGCACAGCACACAGCACACAGCACACAGCACACAGTACACAGTACACAGCCCACAGCCGCCGTCTCCGCTCGTTCCGCGCTTGTTTCCCGTTCGTTCCACGATCGTTCCGCGGACACAGTCGCGTACGGGCTGAGTGAGTTGGCTAGTTGTGACTATGGTTCAAGTTGAGGTTTTGGTGAACGGATATATGTACAATATGCACGAATAGTACATTAGTATTCATGACATGCACGAAAGAGCGAACAGCGAACGTAGATAATAGGCGAGTGGAAACAATGCATCCAAATAGAAAAAGATAAACAGAAGGACGAGGCGATGGTGGAGCACAAGTTACGCTTTTCCAAAAAAGAAAAAGGACAAGGGAACTTGGGAAAGGTACACATATACTGAGAGAGTTTGGCATGCCCACTCATTCACTCACTCACTCACTCACTCAATCACTCACTCCTCCGGCAAGGTCGGTGCCAGGCGTTGCTCACTTTACTCCCGCGTCCTCCTGTCTGTGCCATTGTTCTGGCAAGCGTGCGGAGGCTTGCGTGACTCTTGTCAGAGTGGTCAGAGTGGTCAGAGCGGGCTCAACATTTCCCACCCATTGAGCAGTTTTAGCAGGGAGGTCCTCTCTTAGCGGTACAGAATGAAACGTGCAAGAGTCCAATCGATGGAGAGCGAAGCGAAGGAGGTCTTGCGCGCGCAGCTGGCTTTGGTGAACGAAAAGACGAGCGAGTATGCGGAAGTCACGCGAGAGTGGCTCTTTAGAGAGGTGGAGGCATGGACCGCAGATGCCGCCAGTGAGCACGTGCCGCGCGTAGCTGGCCTCGTTGGATACCCGGGCAGTGGCAAGTCTGTGATCATGGCGCAGCTGCACGGAGACCACGCGCCGTGCTCGACGGTCGTTCATCTCTTCGAAGGCGAGCCCTCGCTCAAAGCGTGCCTTGTGTCCCTCGCCTTCCAGCTCTCTTCAATATTTGACACGTTTCGCAGCGCACCACTCACAAAAGACACTGACGAGTTTGACGGGAATCTAGAGCGCATGTTTCGCCAACTGATTGCCCAGCCCTGCACATGCATGCCCAAACCTCGACGGCGGGTTGTGGTGCTCTTGGATGGCGTGGATCAAGTCGAGGCAACCGATCGATCGAGCTTGCTGGAGATCGTTTCGAGTGTCTGGGACCGGGAGACCCCCAACTGGCTTGGGCTTCTCGTCTCGTTCAGTCCAATCCCTTCCTTGCAACGCTCTCTTGGAAAGACCTGGGTGTTGACCGCCGAAAACACAAGACCTGATGTGGTGCGCTGTTGGGAGTCGATTCTTGATCCTTTCCTAGCCTCCGAGGAAGACGTCTCGTACGCAAGCAAGGCCCTTGGGGTTGCTGTAGAAGAGGTGGAGATTCAGTTCTGTGCTCATAAAGCTCGGGATCTCATTCGCGATGCGGAGCCTGAATCAATCACGCTGGATGACCTCTGGAGGCCAAAGACTCGATTCCGCTCTCTCTTCGGGCAGACTACAGCCGCACCTTGAGTCGATTTCACGAACACACCCTCGGTGGGGATCATGGAACGTACGAAAAGTTGCTTGCTTGTTTTGCAGCCTCTCGGGGTCCGATCGATGTATCCCTTCTTGTACCAGTTCTCGGCGAGCTGGATGTTGATGCCTTTTTGGAATTCGCTGCGTGGATATTATCCCATTGCTCCGAGAAGGCAACTGTCAAGCTGTGCCACCCACGGTTATGCGCGGCTGTGCAAAATCGCCGGCTGGCTGGCAGGACGGTGGATGGTATTCCGCTCAATGTTCAAGCAAGTCTCGGGCATGAAGCCCTCTCTTCAGCGATGCTCAAGGACAAATGGTCTCCAACTTCACTCTCGGAGCTGTTTTACCACTTGTGCATGACTCGAAATTGGAAGGAGGCAACGGAACTCTTACTGGACTATGAGTGGGTCTCCGCGTGCATCGCAGATCCATCGCGCGCCAGGGATCTTGTGGCGGTTGCTGACAACCTGTACAACCACAAAAATGGATCAGATATCCGTGCGACGGACGTCATTCGCGTCATCGATTTTGGCTTGGAGGACCTTGAACAGTTTTCTGAATCGCTCGTCCCTGAACGGTTCGGGATTCACCTTGATACCTTAATCGAAGATCTCGATCATCCAATTCTCCGGTCGCATCGAGAAGCATCGCCTCGAGATGACTCAAGTGAAGCTCATGATGGTACCCATACAGTGGACGAATACAGTCTCCCGGTGAGGTCTGTGATACGAAAGATGTGGAGGATGCCGAATGACCCGAATGACGAGAATGACGACTTGGCCTACCACTACTTCCACTATGCCGATACAATTGATGGGCGCGCTTTAGTGAGACAATGGAGACAATGGAGACCTTTTTATACAGGTTTAATTAGGAAGGGTCCATTCTGGCCCACAGCCACATTTGCTCCACTTCTGACAAATACATTGAATGAGGTCGCCATCTTCAGGCCGTCTTGGCGCGTCACCGATGTAAAAGTGTCTGGGCATTACGTATTTGTGAGCAGACACCGCGAAAGCTCGCTTCACATTTGGACGCACGTTTCAACATGCTTGTTCAAATAATGGAGGATTTCTCCGAATATCTTGTTGGGGCCGTCCACGGCGATTGCCTAGTACAAATCAAGGATCGTGTTCTTTCTTCGCGTTGGGTGGTAGCCAAAAGTGGTGTAGAGAAAGAAGAGTACACTACTGAAAGCACCCCTTTTCTTTGGAACTGGCGCACAAACACGTTGCTTAAAACACTTCAAGTACATGCTGGCACTGCTAGTGCTAGTGTCGAGGACATGTCTGAGACTGCGATTGCAACCCGTGGTAATTTGTCACGAGTCTACGATTTGGAGAGCGGCAAAATTATGTTTCAAGCCAAAGTAAGCGGACATTTTATGAAGTTGGTCGGCGATGACTACCTCATCGTATCAGGGTCAAGGAAATCCAGGGG
>BLSF01000122.1:0-51336 GCA_012862575.1 Parietichytrium sp. I65-24A | reverse complement strand
TTACAGAAATTCCGCCTTACAATGATCGTGATAGTTGCAAACGTGTTGCAGGCCTGAGATGTGATGTACTAGTACGTGAACGCTGGAAAATGAGTTGTTTCGGAAAAGTGGTTGACGTCGTCATGGTGGCGCGTGGATCGGACTGCTGGTGATGAATTGCAATTGCCGTTCGCCGCAGCCCGAATGGAAAAAGGGAAAGAGGAGCTGCCCATTAAATCGCGCGTTTTTAAGTTGATGATTACAACAGTTTTACAAAAACCAGAATTCAGAAGGAAAGATGGCGCCAAGGTTGGAGAGATATCGGGTGAGATTGTGAATGTAACAGTAAAAAAAGAAAATCGAAACAGTAAAGCTGGCGCACACAGGTGCCCTTTATGGCGGCCCGGCGATGCTGTCGCGCACAAAATGGAACAAAAGACTGATCTGCAGCGAGTTACCTATATTGTGAACGCGCTTACTTCAGCAAACCGACTCTTCTTGTATGCCTCCGGGTCTACGGTATTCTTGCCGAACAACTCGACTTCGAAGTCACAAAGCTGCTTCATAAACCCTGAATTAGGTGAAACCATCGCGCGGCGCTCTTTTGCAAATGTGATGGCTTCCGCTAAAGTCATCTTCTTATACTCCATGAGATAGGCGATGACAATCGTGGAAGACCTGGACATCCCCATCGTGCAGTGCACCAACACTTTGGAGCGGCTTTGACGAGCTTGTTCGATGAATTTGTTGGCGGAAGCAAAGAACGACTGAATATTGGCCGTGGCGCTGTCGTCCACGGAGACTTGCAAATAGATGATTCCGCGGTCCTCAAAGTGGTTGCTTGCCTCCAGCGTGCAGTTAATAATATAGCCGACCCCGAGGTTGTGCAGAGCTTCGCCGTCCTCGCTAATGGCTTTTGCTCCAAGAAACAAAAAGTCTAACATTTCACTAACATCCATTTGCACCGACAGAGACTCCAGCCGAGTTAGCTTCAGCCGGCCCTTCCGATTCCCATTATCCTCGGCATCCTTGCCGGGGTCCTCGCCCAAGCCATGCTCCTTCATCTCCCTTTGATCGTCACTGAGCTCCATCGCCGTGCGCTCGCCGCCGCCGTCTATGCTAGTCTCCAAACGCTCTGACCTCGGATTGTTCGAGGCCTTGCCGTCCATGAGCACCTTTCGCAGACTCGGCCTCAACCAATCCCCAACAACGATCGCCCACGAAGATTTCGCGGAGAAAACCGACCGTCGCGATATATATATATATATATTTATATGCGATTCACGATTCAGCACGCTGCTCTCAAATCCAGCAACGCAGTGCCCATGCAAGTCTGATCACCGACCCAAGCTCCGCGCAAGTCCTAAATCCACAGAATTCTAATCGGCAATCGGCAATTGGCAATTGGCAATGCAAAAGCGCACAAAACATAAACAGCACACCGGGAGGTCCTGATCGATCACAATCGAACTATATCACGCTCCCCACTTCCAACCTCTTGCAACTACACCAAACGCCAAATGGATTACTCCAACCACACTCGCGTCCCAGCCACCACACTCCAAGTCTCCAATTCTCCAATTCTTCAAGTCTCCAAGTGTCCGCGCCACCAGCAAACAACGGTCCAAATTCTGCGCGGACACACCTTTTCCCACCTCTGTCACCTTTTTCCACGTCTCCCAACTATGCCAACTATGCCAACTTTACCACGTTTGCCGCGTCCCAGGGCCAGGTCAACACACAGTTGTGCGTCGCAGAACGGCTCTTAGCGCCTCTTAGCTAGTCCCCACAGTAGCAATTTGCCGTCCGCAGCGTCCCAATTCGCCGAAACTGTCGTCCACAGAGTTCTTCCTTTCCCGCGGACCCGACCCTTCGGCTACCCGATCCCCTAGGATGGACCTACACATTCGGGTAGATGGGGCTAGTGGGCGGCATAGGACCTGGCGGTCGGGGGGTTAGCTCGAGGGAAGGCCAGGGGACTAGATGTTTTGAGTAGATGGACTACCGTCCGAATACCGTTTCGAGACAGTTTGTTAGGCGAGGTTAGCGAATTGGGTAGGTGGGTGGTGTCCTACGAGGAGAACATACAATAAGAC
The DNA here is from genome assembly GCA_012862575.1 of Parietichytrium sp. I65-24A. NCBI lineage: Eukaryota > Bigyra > Thraustochytrida > Thraustochytriidae > Parietichytrium > Parietichytrium sp. I65-24A. The sequence continues at coordinate 49,261 of BLSF01000122.1, read as the reverse complement.
ATTATATAGTTTTTCGTGTAGTTCTGCTCCAGTAGAGCTTGGTAAAGCTGGGTAGCGGTGGTAGTGCTGTCTAATCGGGAAGTTTAGGAGTCCGTTCTAAGAACCTGCTTGAATAAAGGCTATAACCACCTAGCCTAGCAAAGCTTCGTAGAATTTAGTAACCGCATCTAATGGCATCGGTAGGAGACAGAGGAACTGTTCTCTGTTCTTTCCTTCCTCGCGCTCTTGAAGACTCTTGAAATCCCGTTAAAACAGTGGTACTATCTTCTGCAACTGGTTCAACTATGTTCAACTCCACACTCGCCCAAGCTACTACTAGCTAGTGCTCTGAACAAGTGTACTCGCGGACACACTCGTCAACTCATCATACATATATACATATAATATATATATACCTATTTTCGCTGCGTAGTAAATACATCAGTCGAGTAAAGAGAGAGAGAAAGAGAGACAGAGAGAGAGAGAGACAGGATAAAGTTGTGAGGAAGGGAAGAGGTAAAATGCTCAAGTTTGTGTTGATGGTGAATAAGCAAGGGCAGACGCGACTGAGCTCTTACTATGAGTGGATGAGCGTGGACGAGCGCGTGGCCCTTGAAGCGGAGATTATTCGTAAATGCCTGAGCCGAACGGAGAATCAGTGCAGTTTTATGGAGTACAGAGGTTTCAAAGTGGTGTACAGAAGATATGCGTCCCTGTTTTTCATCGTAGGGGTGGATCAGGAGGAGGAGAACGAGTTGGGGATTCTCGAGTTTATTCATTGCCTCGTAGAAACCCTTGACAGATACTTTGAAAATGTGTGCGAGCTGGATCTCATGTTCAATCTGGAGAAAGCCCACTTTATACTGGATGAGATGGTGCAATGCGGCTATATTTTGGAGACTAACAAGGCCAACATCCTCAAACCGATACACCTACTGGACAAAACCACAAAATAGATTCTTTCCAATTGTAGTTAGTTCTCTCAACTTTTTACGTCAAGTTAAAGCGCTGCGACGGAAAGAAAGAATAACATTGAAGAAGCAAATTATGGAAGTCAAACATCACGCAGAATTTGTGAGCCGGGCTCAGAACGCGCCGCTCCAAGATAATTCTAATGGAACAGTGTCAAATTGCATTTCACAGTCAGCTCAATTTAATAGGCTAGGCCTGTCAAATCACAGAACCCTACTGATTCCACTCGAGTTGCTAGCAGTCAAGGACACAACACGACCGCAAAACGTCGACAATTCGCCAGCGCTTTCGCAGATTTTGAGTCCACTGGTTTTGGAATCTTCACTCGGCAACATGGTGAAGCCAACAAGGACGGCGTAGTCAAAAGAAGCATCGGGGCTCTCGTCTTCTGGAGAGAGATGCGAAGAATTGTTGCCAAAGTCGCCCAATTCAGTCGATGCACTCTGCAGAGATACCACGAGGACATTTTCGCTGTCCTTTTCTTGAACATCAATAAAGATATTCTGAGGAAGAACGATCATGCCCACCTCGCATAGCTCACTGTGAAAAGTCTTGGCAGTAATTGTGTAAGGACAATCGTCCAGATGAAGGTCAAGCTCTCCCCGAAGCATGGCTTGCATCCCTCTGTCAACAATGCGCTTGTCGACCAGGAGACTAGTGTATCGGCTAGACTGCAAGGCTTCCGCAAGACAACTCGCCCCATCGCTCTCAAGGGACACAAAGGTGATCAAAGAGCTGGATACCAAATCCTCAAACTCGGCCAGGTCTCGTTTGATGGCGAATACAGATTTGGAACTCGCCTCGTTTAGCATGCGATGCAGTAGATCCGCAGTGCGCTCTTGCACTGCCTGGACGTACTTGCCGTCCTCGCTGGTTATAAATTTTTCCCACCGCTCTTTTTGAATAGTACGCTGCTTGGATGACTTGGATTGCCTTTGCCCCAAACTTCCGTCGACTTGTGCTTCGGTCATTTTCATATTCGCCTTCATGGTTTCTAGTTCTTTCGAAAGCTGGTTCACTTGATCGATACAATCCTTCACAGCTTTTGAGACGGGCTTTAGCCTTTGGCAATCCGACTCGATCGTCTCAATGGGTTCTTGCATGGACGATTGTAATTCACCGATCAAGACAGCTTTCTGCTGAAATTGACTGATACCTTGTTGTAGCTCTTTGTAGTCCTTTACAAGATTCTCAATGCCGTCGATTTGCAAGTTCAGAGCCTTGTCTTGCTCCTCTCGCCGCTTACGAAGCAGCTCAAAACCGATAGCCAGAGCTTGTAGAAGACCTTGCGAATTTGGAGGGTTGCCGTACATTAGGTTGTCAGACATATCCTTGAGCCAGGATACGATGGAAAGACTCATCTCTGGGGAAGCACCCCTTTCGAAAGGCTTGACCTTCTTCAAGCTATTAGGCACCGCGGTCAGACGCGCGAGTTGTTGCACGCAGAGCTGCAAGATGTCATTCAACGTAGCTGAAGCATCTTCTGCTTCAGATGGCTTATCTGGGATGAAGAGGTCGGATTTTGACTGCTGCTCCTCCTCGAGGCGCAAGGAAACCGCCAGCGTGTTTGCGAGGTTGACGAATTCGACTCTAAGGTCCAAGTCGACAAAGCTCTCATTTGCGGGGTCAATAGCAATGAAGAGATCGCCTGTGTTTATGTAGCTAAAGGTTGCGTATTCCATCGACGGCGAAAATCCCGGCGTAGCTTCTGTACTCAAGGGCCTACACAACAGACGGCCAAGGCGATTAGGCTCGGTCGCGCACTCCTTCTTATCGCTCTCTATCCAAGGTAACCATGCAAGCCAGACAAAGCTCTGCGTCTCAGTATCGACCCTAATAAAGGCTGCGTTTGGCCACACCTTGCTTCTCTCCACTGACACACCCTTTGTCACACTATTGCTCAGCTTGGTTCTGCCAACGATCCGCGAGGGAAATTTTGCTGCGTCGAGCGGCGTCTGACTATGGCGCTCTGAGCCCATCCTTCGGGATTCTATAAGTGGGCTCGACGCACCGGTGATTGTGAGAGCCTTCGAAAAGCTGAGTTTGCTTGCATCGCCAGGAGTCTGCTGCAAAGCGCGCGACAATTTACCAGACAAGTTTTTGAGTGGAGAGTCGCGGCGGGCAGATAATGGCGTTTCGAACAAGTCATGGCGAGTACCTCGCATCGGCGTCACCCACGGATCTCGAGACTCGCTCGGGAAGGGGGACCCTTTCAGTGGTGAGGGGTTGCTCGCAGCGTTTGAATGGACCTCCGTGCGTTTTGCCTTCCAGATGGGGGACACCGGTCCTCCACCTACCAGACTTTCCACCACTCCATCCGTCCACGACCTCAAGAAGGAGCAAACTGGGCTATCCTTGTTTGGGAAGCAAGCAAGACTGGTTGCAAAAGCTGGACTACTAGAGTTGCTGCCATCGTGGCCCAAGTCCCGGCGCGCAGGCTGTGCTAACATGATAGCAGTCGTTGTGTACTGGGCCTCATCCCAATCAAAGTCGCGCGAAATACACTTTCTCACCCACGCGAGATGATCGTTGAGCTGCCTTTCCATCGCGGAAGACACTTGAGCGGACTCTAGATCGGCCGTCAACGACTTCTCGAGGGCCTCAAGCTCGGGTACTTTGACGTTAAATATACCAATTGGACAGAGCCCAAATATTGCCCCGTTGGAGCAGAGAACGAAAATTGAGAGTCGGCGAAAGAGGGCAGAGGTGCCACAATTGGCCGGAATATCCCTACAAGCTGAGCTTGCACCAAAGCTCATCGATACACACCAGTAATTCTCGTTCTCAAAAGGGAACATTCGGAGCACCACTTTAGGCTCCAGCGCCTGGGAGTCGTTTGAACAGTCGAAAATCAGAAGCTCTCCAGTTCGGGTCAACAGTACGAATTGGTTCGAGAAAATTGGGTGCCAGGCGGCGTCCACGATGTGATGCTCTGAATTTATCTTTGCGGAGATAGTGGACACCTCTCCGACAGACGCCAGAACTCTGTAACGGTTTGTGATGCCGGTTTCGATTACTTTGGAGACGCGAATATACATGTTAAACTCTTTGTCTCCGTCCTTGCCATCTGCCTCATCGTCCAAAATACATCTCCCGATCCACTGACTGTCCGCTTCTAAAGGCAGATTTGGAGCCTGCTCCTCGCCATTACGTTCCAGCTCAAAGCTACCGGAGGGGCCAAGCGTTTTCCCAGATAGGTTCCCTGACATGAACCACTGCCCCTCTGAGAAATCCATGCTGCATCTCAGAATGAAATAACTCTCCGGACTTGAGGACTTGAGCTCCAGAGTCCACTCATCAGAGGTCTTGCTCTTTTCCATCAGGCCAGACAGCCTGCAAGGGGTGTTGGGTATCTTTTGGCCCATACTCGAGGTGTCAATAATGATGGCATCCGACGAGGTCACCGCCAAGAGCTTATCTTGCCGGATATTGGCCGCAAAGTAAAGAAGCGGCGCGTGCATCTCCATGTCTTCATACTCGTCATTTTCCTCCTCGTCATCCTCCCTGTATCTGTTATCCAACAGCATAGAAAAGCAAATGCCCGGAAAGCAAATCACCCGCTGGAACTTTGCGCCTTCCTCGCTCTCTGACCCACTCACATTGTCCATCACAGAGAGGTCCCCATTCTCGTCTAGCATGAACAGCCTGCTCCCGCACTGCGCCAGCACCGACTTTTCAGCTCCTTCCTCCTCCATTTCCAGCGTCGACAGTCTGCCAAGATATGTTTCCCCACCGACAGACCAACCACCGCAAGCCCGTATACCTCAGCTGAGAACAGCAACCGCCTCGACAATCACAATCACAATAACAATCACAATTGCGCCTTAATCAACAATCAACTCGCCCAGCGCCGCTCGCCTCCAAACGAACCGTCCACGGAGACAGACCGCCCTAGTCTATATGCGCGTTCGCGAGGCCCACAATAATTGATATATCCGTCCTCAAATTGACGGCGAGCTTCCCGTCACCCTAGTCTATGTGCGCGTGTGTGCGTTCACGCGCCTTCCGAGTGCTTCTTACGTAAACACTTCCTTCTTCTTCTTCTATTTCTTCTTCGTCGTCCTTATCCCTCTCGCTCTCTCATATGAATATATCAACTTGATATATAATATATATGTGCGGTGTTTGCTTTGGATTGGATGGATTATATAATGTGGTTTTACTTAGGCATTCTCTATAATACCTCCTACCCGAGGAGACCACAGTTGCCCCACTCATCTCGTCCACTAGAACTGGATAGTGATTAGTGTAGTATCAGAGGGAGGTGTGGTGATTTGAATTATGGGGTTCAGCTCTCTGTTCGTGAATAAAGAGAACAGCTATTGGGCGGACGACTCCGATTCGGACTCGGAATGGACTTACCGAACGGTCATATTCTTTCTTCCATTTTCTTATGAACATTGTGTGTGTGTTTGTTGTTTATTGTTTATTTATTTACAATTGTGCATGTTCAATGAACAAAGCCAATCAATCAATCATACATTTATGCATTCACTTTCAATTCGATCACATCCAACTGCAAACCTTCCTTGCATCCTTTGCATCCATCCTTCCTTCCTTCCTTCCTTCCAAAAGTGACGAGCACTACTTCCAAGACACAGCAGCAGTTCAGTAGCTCAGCCGTACTTGTCGAGTACAGACAATCGCGGACACAGCAAAAGCAACATTCACAGCGAGCTTCCATCTTTCAGCTTTCAGATAAGTGGGGCGCGTGCCTTGCCTCTTTGGAGCAGAGCTTGGACAAACCGACTTGGCGACTGCAAATCGCGGGAATATATATATATATATAGATATATACCTGCCGTCTCTCAGTCGTCACGGGCGGCAGCTTCTGACGGAGTACTCGCGGCTTGAGGCTGCTCTGCGCTCCAAGTACGTTTGACTGCGAAGGACGGTTGCCATTGGAGGAGACGGAGCGGGAGTGACCTTGATCGAATTAGAAGGCGTCGCGGAGGCAAGGCGCGCAAAGTCGCACTGCATTGCACAGGGGAGGAACAAAGGAAGAGATAGAAGACAATGCATACAACCAAACGAGCGCTGGGGCGGTCGATGAAGAAGAAGAATGATGAAGATAGTATGCTGGCCAAGATGACCAAACTGCGCAACTCATTCTTCGGGTCGCAGCCTGACGTTCTCGGAGCCACGTTTCGCAATGCGAGGAAGAAGGAGCTCAAGATGTCCACGCTGCACAGGCAGAACACGAACAAGACGCTGACGCGGGGCAAGACACTGGGTGACCTTGCGAAGGAAGATCTCGCGATCAGCGATGTAGTAGAGGAGCTTGACGAGGCGCGAGCGCTGAAAGAGCCTGATGTGTTGTTCAAAAAGCAGGTGTATAAAATCTACCTCTCACTCTTTTACGGGGTGGGGCTGCTCGCCACTGCGTTGTATGACATTCGTGGCGTTTATCTGGAATGGGATTCGGAGGGCGTCCCGGATAAGTGGCATACTGGCATCATTTACTCACACGTAGCTTCGTTTTACGTACTCATGACAGGTTTCATTGTGGCGAACGAGACTCATCAGTTCGAGGTGCAAAAGTATGCCTTGGCAAGTCTCATTGTGAATCTTCTAGCTTTCATTCTTCGGCTCACGTATGAAATTGCGTTCAAAGACTTTGTCCCTGTAGTGTACTTCCCTCCTGAGGCGTGAAGGCAGATTATGTGCAACACATCCTATCCTATCCTATCTTATTGCAGCGATGGAATTTTTCGCTGCCCATCTTCGCTCTTTTCGGTCAAACAGTTTCTTAAACCTAAGCTGCTTGAAACATGCGAGGGATTGACAAGACAAACTGAAAAACCAAAGGGGAGAAAAAAAAAGACAAGTTTGATATATGAACGCAGGTGACTGTTGCTTTTGTTAGTCGAAATACTTTTTGTTAGAATGAGAGACAACAGAATATATGGTAATAGTCATGTTCAGAGTAATACGGAATGGTTTTTTAAACCCAGCGATTTGGTAACCCGACAGAGTGGCCTCCTTCATCGTCGCCTTGGTTTTCTAGTTCACAGCTATGCATAATAAGAGTGAGAACGCCCACGTGCACCTGAGGCATGGTTTCAGCCTCGTACAAGAGCATGTTGAGCTCCTTGTTGGCCTCCTCCTGATCCTCGGAGCGGAGCAGATTCTTGATCATAAGCTCCGCAAGGGCACGCCAAAAGTCCTCATTGGACCGTGCGCAAGACCTTTGCACGAGGGCAAGCATGTGCTGCAAGGTGACAAAGTGAAAACGAGCATGAACCAGAAGGCTTTTCAGAGCTCTGTAGTTGAAGGTTTCTGACACAAGACCGACATCAAAAATGTGTTCCATCTGAGTCGGGCCGAAATCAGTGTCCAAGGCAAGTTCCATGATCTTTGGGATGGACTTGCACACACTCTTATCAGAGGAGCTTACAACCTTCTCCAAAACCTGGGTAATCTGAATGGTGGACAGCTTGGCACCCTTCTTCAACAACAAGGAGGAAATCTCGGTGTCGCCAGCGGCAAGCGCAGCCATGAGCGTGTTGGCGAGCAAGTAGCTGTCCAGAAACCTTGGATTTTCCAATGCGAATTCCTTATCCTCTTCCCGAGCAAAAGACTTGGACGACAGCCTCCTGCGCTTGCGCTCGGCAGACTCGCGGAGAAGGTACTCCACCACCTGTTTTTGGTGAAACTGCGCGGCTTGCTCGAGCAGATCCTGCAGTAGTTCGTCGCTGCAGACTGTCATCAGCTGAGTGAGCACCCCCATGTGCCCCACCTGGACGGCGCTGTAAATGGCGCTTCGGCGCTCTTTTTCGGAAGCGACTTTGCCGACCTTAAGTCCCAGAGACTTTAGTTCAGGCGAGGGCAATTCGTCGTCCGTCTTGGCGCCTTTACTGCTGCTTGGTCTGGAGTCCGTTGAGGCGGTCTCGCTGCTCTGAAACTTGGATGCGATTGCGTTGCGAAGCGCCCGGGTAGTCAGAACAGTCAGAGCCTTTAGCCTCGCTTTGGTGATGTCGATAGTGGATGACCCTGTAGACAGTGGACGCGCCACCGATATCGTGGTGAGGGCCCGCGCAGCAGACACGCGCTTGGAGGACCTTTTGGCAGCAGCCTCGATCTTTTGAGTAGGGATGTGTCCTAGCAGGTATTCCCCTAGTCCCGCATTGAGCAGGCGTTCTGCAACTTGCTCCGGTGTGAATACATCCTCGTCGCTGGTTGCAGACACGTAAAAGGCAAGCAACTTGCGCGGGTCGCTTTCAAAGCCGGCAAGGTATTTCTGCTGGAGTTGCAAAACGTTTTCGATTCCGCGCGCAAGAGACTCGCGGAGGACAGAACCAGGTCGTTTCCCGTCCTTGATAAGCTCATCAAAAGCATTGCTTAAAGCCTCGCCGACAAGTTGCTTGGCAGGCGAGCGGCGGCGGCTCTTGATGCTTGAGGCGCTAGACTTGCCTGTGAGAGGCGAGGCCGCGTAGCTGGCACCCACGGTGCTCCGCTTGTAGAGTCTGGCGGACTTTGAGCGGAATGCCCCAAGCCCCGCAGACTTGCGGCTGAGCGCGCGGCCAACAGTGGCAGTCATGCTCTTCTTACGGGGAAGAGCGCGCACCTCCCAGTCGTCAAATTGCTGAAGCCTCAAAAGAAGCCAATCGATGGTTTTCGTCTGGTTCTCCATACTCGCGGCTTTGAGCGCAATGACGCAGCCGCGATCCATCTTGCGAAAGTCGTCGAAGCGTTCATTGGCAAGGAGAGCTTGTAAAAAGTTAATTTGGCCAAAGCGAGCAGCCACAGAAAACACGGCGTAGTCATACGCTTCCGGGTCTGCACCATAGTCCATCAATAGCTCGAGCATGCGGATGTCGCCAATGGCAGCTGCGGCTGTGAGCGGAGTTCCCTTACGGAAGACGGCCTCGAGCTTGGCGCCCTCCTTGCGACCCTCCTGGGCCTCCACGCTCCAGTACATGCGCTCCATCTCCCCGTCGCACATGCAAGCGTTAGGGTTCAGACCACCCTTGAGAGCGCGGGTAGCCATGGCGCGTTGGCCGGCGCGGACGAGACGAACGAGAAGCGAGCCTTCGTGGCCATTCTCACAGCTGCATCGAGACGACGGATGAGTGCACGAGAACCATTCATCGGCGGCGCTGATGGGAATGTACTGCGCAAGAGTCTTGTACAGCTCCTCGTCGCCGCTGAGCATGGCGAGCGCGAGCTGCTTGGCTTTCTCCGCCATGGGAATCTCGTACTGCACCTCTCCGCACCGCACTCTTTCCCGCTCAAAGCGCAGCACCTTGTCCATGAGCTCGGCATCCCGATTGTCCAACGCAATGCGAAACTGCCATTGAATCAGGTCAGGATCCTCCGCCGGGGAATGGAAGATCGAGTCATCTTCCATAAAGCTGGCTTCCGAGGCGGACTCCGCTCCTGAAACGCGGTCTTCTGCGACGCTATTCTCGTCCCACCCGTCCACCAAGTCATAATCCGACTCCAACTTAACAAACCTCACCGACCTCACGCGCAATACGCGCTCATCATCTCCCTGCATGCGCTCCTTCTCTCCGAATTCGCTACTTCGGGCCAGACAGGACACCAACTCCTGTTCTTCCCCCACCATCGTTTCCTGTGCAGTCCACCAAGTCCACCAAATCCACAAAGTCCACCTTCCCGACTGCCTTTAAATCCTCTATGTGCTATATATGTCCAAACCAAATCAACCAATCTGCAAATGAAATGAACTCTTGAAATTTTGGAAAATACACCTCTCCACCTTGTCTGTCTGTCACCTGCGCATCCACATACACTATTTTTATCTCGAGATTTCCCAACTCCGAGCACCACGTTCAGCCGCGCTCCGCACTGAGATGTCCCGCCCGGTTTCTCGTTCTTGTCACTTCCCGTAGACCGCCCGAGTCTTCGGTTTCAGCGCACCCACCACCGAGACCAGAGCCGTATGCCACGAGCGTACCACCTTACAGCTGCGGGGAAGACGTACGCGGCGAGTACACCTGCGGCGCGCACCCCTGCACTTGTGAGGGAAATAGAGGACGTATGTGAGTATGTGAGTATGTGAGTGAGAGAGAGAGAGAGGAAAGTGCCGATGGTGTGAGTGAGGAGTGTGAGTGATAAGTCGTGTTGAGAGGAAGACGTTAGGTGGTATAGTTTATGGTAAACGTTGAAGCGGAGTGGTACTGGTGGTTTTTGGGACCTTCAGGTTTGTGCCTCTCTGTGGACTTTTGATTTTTTCGAATTGTTTTCAATTTTCTCTTCTCTTTTTACTGTTTTTGGCGTTTTCTAACCAGCTGGAAAGATTGCGGCCCATGGTTTCCCGCATATGTTCCTGTAAGACCCTGGTTTTCCTCTCTGGTCGTTCCACCCCAGAGAACATGAAAGAAACGAAAATGAGGTTCACGCCAATCCGTAGGAAAACTATAACCTCCAACCGTGCCCCTCCTCCTTCCTCCTCCCTCCTCACATCTCCGTGTCCGGAGAAAACCAGACCGGCAGAGTACAGTGGTTGAACACTTTTCCACCTTACCGATTTATTAGTAACTCTTAATCACGCATCGCAGAACAGCTCCGCTGGAAACGTCAACTTTCTCGGCCAGTCTATTTCCTCCACTTTACTACCGCCTTCCTTAGCAGTATTCGCTATTACCTGCTATGCGAGCCGCCATCGTCTGCGGTAGCGGCGCCTATGCCTCCTGGATAACAGTCTCTGTAACACCCACCTTAACCGAGCATCGGAAGGCAGGATAGAGTGTATTTGATTGAGTCGGTAGGACTCGGAAGGTCTGGCTGGAGAGAGAGGAGACTGGGAGGGAACAAAAGCTGTGAGTTCTTTGACTACTTGCTGCTACTATTTACAATAGATAGCTTCTAGCCAAGGTCGAGCTGTTTGTCTCGCGTCTCACATGGCATCTCCATCTCCATTTAGAGCTAGTTTAGTACTGTTTTCTGAGCGCTGAGAGACTACTTCTGCTCGCTAAAGGCGGCTCTTTCTCTGATGTTTGGAGAATGTAAGACGCATCGCTGAGTCGGCGCATGACCTATTCCTCCTCATTTCTCATTCAGATTGTTCATTGATTTGACTGACAGTGAATGGACAAACTACAAACGCACGCTGCTCACATGCACCGCATTGTTTTTAAAAACTTTGCTTGGTTTAATTTTTTCGATAGGCCGCCTAGCCTACGCACTGCAATGTCTGCAGTGCCAGCAAGCTGAGCAAGCGAAGGAAGAAAATTCTTCCTTCCCATCCTTCACATGTCGATGCCACCTTATTGTTATTGGTAGAGAGCCGATAGGACGGCACACCATCACTGTACAGTACTGAATAACCAGTACCCGTACTGTACTTTTTCACTGACAGGGTTGCGAGTCGGAAGGAAGGAAAAGGTTGGGCTGCAAGACTTCCGAGAACACAAATATTTTATTCGAGACTGAGACGTCTGAGACGTCCGAGTCTGAGCGCGTCCACAGCGTCCACGAAAGAAGCAATGAATGAATGAATGGTTGATTGTGTTTTTGCGATTGGACGAATGGTTTGAATGATTGTTCAGAATTCTGATGAATGCCTTCCCTACCCCAGCTCATGCCCACCACACATCATCATCCCATCACGCGAGCGATCCCAAGATCTCTCCTAACTACTAGCCATTTTCATAAAACCACAGTAGCACACCCCCGTCCGGCGTCCAATCACTGCGAGCGCTTCTTCGCCAGGCATGGCACTACTAGTCCCAGTAACTCCATCTAGAGAGCAGCACGAGAGAAGCGCAAGAAGAAACGATTCTTCTGCTGCGTAGCACGAAATAACACCGCGGTAAGGAACAAAGAGCCCGTTCGTCGGGGACGAAACTCGCCTGCTGGTGTGATGACGTCACAGCGGGGCATCCCACGGAGACGATCTGGCACATTGCGTCAGCGGATCTGGATGGCAGCACGTTGTTTCCAAGTTGCCAAGGACGCAAGGTGAAGTGAGAAGGTAAGTACTAGATAGCAACTTACTAAGCATTATCCACGTAAGTTGCGCGCCAGCCTCACACTTTTATCGTCTATCGTCACTGAAAGGTGATTTCGAAATAATTCAGATGTGACACTTTGAAAGGTTTGGAATGTTTGGAAACGTGAAAATTGCAAACTAAGCTTACAAAATGCAGAGTTCAAAAAGTAAGTTACTGAGAGAGATTGACGGTGACAGATTTTGCATAGAGATTGGAGGAAAGGTTACACTGGTTACACTGCCACGCGCCAAGTTGCACACTCCGCGGCAATTGAGCCGCTCCGAGCCGTTCGTTGTTCGCTGACCTTCAGGCACCGGGACCGAGGGTGGGTTCAAGTTCCCTGGGTCCCGGTTCCCGTCGCGAGAACCGGGATAAGCATGCGGCAGAGGAAAGGAAAGACCAAGAATGACCAAGAAGGACAGGACTCTTCAAGATACGAAAGAAAACTGTCGAGTTTGGGATGTTATGATAGACGTTTGCGAAGAGCTTGCATCAGCTCATCCGTGTCGGGATGCAGAGGGTACAGGGATTTGGACTTCTTGGCGTTTGTGTAGCTCTGCAAGAAATCGCCACGGCGGAATGACCCGAGAGACGCGTTGAAGTGCGGCTCGTATGCATATGGCGCATGCTGGCACGCCTGGGAGAAATCCGACATTGCGTCTCCTCCGTTTCCTTTTCGAAGCTCCAGGACACCAAGATTGTTCCATGCCTCGCCGTGATTCGGATTCAGGGACACTGCAACCTTGAAGGCTTGATAGGCCAAGCCCAGGTCTCCTACGCCGATCGCAACGTGGCCGATGTTGTACCACACGTCCGCAACCGTGTCGTCCTCTGCTGATGATAGTGCCATCTCGAAGCAGCGCAACGTCAAGTCGTACTGTGAGGCGTAAAAACAGCACAGCCCAACGTTGTTCCACAGCTCTGCGCTCGCATAGTTGGCCGCGCCCCTCTGCGTTGACTCTAGCAGACGACGATAGAATCGAAGCGCCACCTCTGGCTGGTCTGAGTAAAAGTAATGTGCCCCAAGGCTCGCAGTGGCTTCAATGTTGCTTGGGTCCAACTTGAGTACCTTTTTGTACGACTCCAGCGCAGTGTCAGAGTCAAATAGCATTTCGTGTGTCCTTGCGACGGCTATCAAGATTGCAGTAGATTCCGGAAACGTCTCAAGCCCTGACGTGTACACGTCCAGTGCGTTTTGCGGCTGGTCCAGACGCAAGTACACCTTTCCGAGATCCAAAATTGTGTCTATGCACCGGTGAACCCTCAAGGAGCTCTTCAACTGCTGCTCGGCTTCGCGGTAAAGGCCAAGCAGATACATGCACTTTCCAATGCGCTGCTTCCACCACCAGCACTCGTAGCCACAAACTTTGGTGGCCTCGGAAGCTAGCTCCAGCGCCTTTCGCGGGTTGTGGTCGTGGTATAATAAAAAGTCCTCCAGCGCCCTTGCAAGCGAAGGCCGGTTTGCGTACTTACGGAGATCCATCTTGTTTACATCTATAAACGGGCCACCTGCTTCTGAGCGCATAGACGCTGTTCCCAGACGCACTTGTCGCCCTAGAGAAGTAACTGGGCGCGATGTTCCAGGTCGGCCAGTCTTGCGCATGGCGGTCTCCAATGCGTTACGACTCGAGGCCTCGTTCGTGCCCGGCCGTGCGGACCCGGACTGCGTGCTCGGGCGCACAAATCCAGACGTCGGTCGCCCTGCGTTAGATGTTGGCCGAATGGCCGGATCTAACGACCTGCTGCCATTACCTTGCTGCGCAGCGTGCAAAGAGGTTCCTGGCCTTGGTATCGCCGCGGTGGCGTTGTCGTCCATGAGCAAATCAGCGATGCCCTGCTCCTCGAGATCAGAGTCGTCAATGAACGTCATGGCCGTCAGCGCCTGGCACTTGAGCAGCCAGATTGCCTTGTCATATGGATTGTCCTCCAGGACCTGCGTGCATATCTCCACGCACTCCTCATACCTCCTTCTCCGAAACTTGGAGAGCGCCAAAAACGCCGGACTTGCGACCATCTCGCCGTACCTGGTCCTCGCGCGGCACTCTCAAACGCGCAAGTCCTGCACTTTCCCCGACTAACTCCGCACTGCGATCTCTCAGCCGCCAGAATATGCACGTTCGCTCGTCAGTCTGAAGTCCTCGGGTCCTCAGTTCACTCGGCTGTGCATTCGCCTTTCGCCGCCACTAGCTGCGCCACGCACGATCTCGGTGAAAGATGGAGAGACAACGAAACAGTATGCAAAAGTCACAGTGATCATCCATTCTAACGGTTTGGTACAACGATCAGTTCGATGTGGCAATCAATTAATTTACATTAATCACTGTTGTCTTATAGCAAGTGCGAAGTGTGCAGCAAACAATCAAACCCTATTGAAAGGTAGGGTGGTCTTATAATGAGTGATTTGATGCATGCGAGACATGTTCTGGCTTGTGCAGATAAACAAGCAGTCGTGGCGAGACTTTCAGTCCGTCAGTCTGCCAGCAAAAGACTGTCTTCTTGCGAAAATGCGTGTCCAAGTAGCTGACTAAAAAAAGTTTACAATTCGGGTTTCGTTTAGCTGGTCAAAAAGGTCGAAGGGCTCAACATTGGCGGCTTTGGGGAAAAGCCGTCGTCATTTGAGGACAGTGGAGCGGGTTTGGATGTTTTGCCGCGAGACTTCTTGGGCGATGATGTGACCACGGCCAAGGAAGTCACCGGGTTCAGAGGACGTGTGAGGCGGTTCTTGATATCGGCTTTGGCAATTCGCTCTTCGACAGTCTGCTTAGACTCCAGAACGGCTTGCACATTGCGGTTGCGCTGTAATAATCGTTTGCTGTCGAGGTTTCTTTGGGCCTATTTTTTAAATGTGGTCAGCAACTCTTCCTGGTGGTGCACGCCATCTTAAAATGTTCTCTATTCAACTTACTAAATGCTCCTTCCTTCGCACCTCGATTCTTTTGAGAAGTGCATTCAGCTCGGCTTGCTGCTGAGCGCGAAAACGGGCTTCCTTCGCCGAGAATGAATTCTGAAATTCATTGTCGATCTTTGACCGCTCTTTGGCTTCCATTTTGTCTGCAATGGCCTTGATTTTCTGCGCCTGTGCGTAATCCTTTTGTTTCGCCATAATCTGTTCTCTGCGACGCCACTCCAACAGCTCCCGACTAAACTTGGGTGGCTTTGCGGCAACCTTTGCGTGAACCTCCTCCTGGAATTTGCGAAGGTCTTCGGCGTGTCGCGCAGTCATCTGTTGAATATATTGAGCGCTCATGTCATCAAACTCCTGAGAAAAAGAGGTCAAATTACAGGAGCGGAAAGTCAAACAGACACCAACATTCATCAAATATGTTAGTGTGCCTAGAGAGAAACCCATCCTTTCTGACATCACCACAACCCAAATCACTCACCTTCATGTACTTGTCCCACGCTGCATTGAATTCGCTGAATTGCAAGTTGTGAGCCATCTGGATGCTCTGCCTCTCGCTCAATTGACGAGCTTTCAAAGCCTTGTTCTGACGCTTCATCTCCTGCTTACGCAAATTGTCCAGCTGTTTCGAAGCGCGCTCAGCTTCCGAGTAATTTCCTTCCGCTTCGCACTTGAGCCTATATTCGTCAAGAATCTTGAGAAACTCCATCACCTTTGGATCAGTGAGCTCGCTCGGGAGGTCCTCCCCTTCTACTTTGCTTTCCACCAGAGCGCTCTCATGCTTGCTCTCGCCGTCCTCCTCCTCCTCGTCCTCATCGTCATCGGCATCCTCGTACTCTGCGCCGTCATCGTCGTCCCCTTCCTCGCCATCTTCTTCTTCCTCGTCGTAGTTCGGCTCCTCAGCCTGCTTCCCTTCAAACTCTACCAAAGCATTCCCCTCCTCCTCCAACTTGGACTCGGACATCTTGCTGTTCGCGCGAACGGACAGCGACCCTGCTACTCTGCAACCCTTCTGCGCGCGACGCAAGACTAAACGCGCTGCCTTCGCAAAACCACTGCCCACGAGCAAGCTTTGTCGGCAAGCTCGGCTCGGTGCAAACGATATTGCTAATGCGATTGCGATTGCGATTGCGATTGCGATTGCGGCAGAGCAACAGAGAGAAACAGAGAGACAGAATATACTATGCCTCTTTGGCTCTGTGGTGACAAGCACGTACAGGGTTCCACAACGAACGACAATGAGTGCCCCGCGCTTCCACGCCGCATGGGATTGTAGTAGCCTGCGAATACGGAAATGCAAAAGGAGAAAGAGAGAGTAGCGACGAAGGAATGTTTAATTAAGCGAAAGAGGGAGGCCGCTCTGTAGTAGACACGCTTTCGAGCCTGTGAACATGAATTGCGACGACGAAACGAATATGCATATGCCGCGAAGACCTTGCCCGCACTCTGCTTCACAGTGAAGCAATGTGTCGTTATGTTCAACTCTTTCTTGTGCACAACAACGCGCAATTTTGTCAAGAGAATGTATACATCTACTCAACTTTTTCTGACAAAGAGGGTTCGTCAAAGCACGTGCTCTGACAATCAGTACTACTATTGTGCTGCTCTTCACTTTGCGAGTGCATATATATAATACACCATCGTGAGATCCGTTGACGGATACCATCCTCCATATACGAGGGGGGCACCTTGCAGATTTTGTTTCTATGCGGATTGGCTATTCTTAAGGGATGGCAATGAGCTTGTGGTATGCCCACGACAAGAGAACGCGCTGAATACCCCCTAGCGCGGAAGAGCTCTTCCTTTGTTCGCCTGACCGGATATATGGAGTTTCTGTGCGAAAGTGCCCTTCTTTTGAATTTTGATTTACATTTGATTCGATTTTCGAAAAACTAAAAAACAATAATGCACGTGAGCCATATAACAAACTTTAAAGAGAATCTTCTTTCACCAATCTCCTCGATGACGAAAGAGAGACTGGAAGATAAAGATAAAGATAAAGATAAAGATAAAGATAAAGATAAAGATAAACCGAAAGACTGCCTTCTTTCTTGGGCCGAGCTGTGTCCGAGACTTCAGAGTTGGCGAGCAGCAGAATTGACCATAAGAGCCCCCACCCATCCCACCACACGCACAATACAGCACCGACAATGAGTGAGTACCGAAAGCGACGAAAGCAAAAGCCTTGCTTAGCCTTGTCCCTTGCGAGCCAACCCGCATCATTCATTGATGCTCTCTAAAAAGCTTCTAGCTTTCGAGCCCCGCGCCGGTCCCTCCCTGCCTCTCTCTCTCGCAGCTTATTACATATATATATGCTATTTCACAACATCCCACTTTCGTTTCCCTAGCTTGCTCGTCCTCGGCTCCGCAGGCGAGTGGGAAACGGAGAGGCTCTTCTAATCGCTCACCAGCGCATCGAAGAAAGCTCGGCCGAGCTCTCGATGGGACCGTCCGTCTTGGTCGGTCGAGAGCGAAATTGAAAGCTCGCGCAGGCGTAGGCGTAGGCTCGGAAGAATGGCGGGCCAGAGCGGACTGCCCAGCGGGTGGGAAGCTGTGCAGGACGAGTCTTTTGGTGTCTATTTCTACCACCTCGCGACCGGCGCGGCAATGGCCGAGCACCCATCCACGGCGATTCAAGGAGACTGGGTGATGCTTTGGGACCCCGCATCGAGCGCGTTTTACTATTACAACGAGGTGACAGGTATGTCCACGTGGGACCGTCCCGCGGAGTTTGCTCTCGCCGTGAACACATCGGACGACAAGGTTGTCAAACAACGGGACGAATTACATCGCCGAGCCTCGTCCATGACGCCAAAGTCGAGGCTCTCGGTGAACGCATTTCAAGAATCGGAGGCTCAAGCCGAGCGAGCTAATTCAACGGAGGCCAAGGCAACGCGGCAATGCGATGCAAGCGATGAGGAGTTGGAGAACATTCTTGCAGAGAGCGAGCAATTGTGCAACGCAAACGATCAGATTGCAGCCCGCCTTGCCGAATTTGGCTCGCAAGAGTCTCTACCGCGGAAAGGCAGCGACCAAGACATCAGGAAACAATCTCTAGTGGCCAATGACGTCGAGGAGAAGACAGCCATCTCTGAATCGAATGCGCCAAACTGGACAAGTTCTGAAAGTGGTGTTGATGAGAAGGATGGACAGAGCGAAACGGAAGAAAATGAGAAAGTTTGTGAGAAAGAGGCACCTACAGAAAGAGAGACCTCGGAGCACAGCAATAAAGTAGGTTCTGATGAACTCAAGACAAGCGAATGCAAAGTGGATAGACTGGGCGAAGATGAAACCAATGACAACGCAAACACTGCGAACGAAGAAGGCGACGATGATGACAGCGAGGCAGCACTCGATGAGGCTGGCGATTCCGTCGCTGAACGCCTCGAGAGTATCAAAACCAAAAAACAAACTCTTGTGGATCAAATAAGCAACGACTTCTTCAGCTCGATCAGTGAGATCGATGTTCCTCAAGATACTGCGCCACGGCCCTCTATTTTCCAGCGCAGCGGTGAGGAAGAGGCCCTCTCTCTTCTGAGAAAGATGGAAACACAGCTTAACTTGCGCAGCGAGCAAAAGCTGTTAGAGACTCGCCTCGCAGAGGAAGGAGAGGAGGCGGAAAGAGAGCGCCTGCGAGCCGCAAACGCTGCCAAGGGATCAAAGGAAGCCAAAGTTACAGATCAGATGAAGCGAGACTGGTATTTAAAAAGGCCGCAGATGGAGCGAAAAGAAGCGGAAGCTGCCAAGGCGAGAAGGGTTGCCGAAACGAAAGCCTACTTTGGCCAGTTTTGGTCCGAGAAGAGCTCGAACAAACTCGTCCACATGCGCTGGAGATCGCACCAAGAGCAAAAGGCACAACCCGCTGAGCGGCGCGTCTCGTTGCAACTCGAATCAGGCGCAAGGTTGGGGAAATTACGTCGGCTGCCCAACTGCTTTCTTCCTGACTCCAAGTCAATTGATCCAGACACTATTCCAAAGAAAGAGCCCCAGCTGTTCGTCAACCGGAAACGGACGGGAAGCTATGACATACAGGTATCTCATCACGTGACAATCGGCACTTCGGAAAGCCCGGAAAAGAGCGCCAAAAAGTCCCTGCCGCCGGTAATAGCCACCACTCGGAGACTGCGAACTGCTGGCAGTTCACGATCCAGTGAGCCAGAGAGGTCTCCTGAAAAGAAGCGGCCAAACACTGCAGGTACCGAACTATTGCAAGATGGGGCGCGGCGTGTCCAGGAAAAGGAGGCGGCAGATTCAGTGACCAAATCTCTTCAGAGGCAGGTCAACGAGGCACTTGCAGATGTAGGAGAAGATTTCGACACCCTTCGCGAGCAAGTCATGGCTCGCATTATTAAAGCCCATCACCTTCGTGTGGACCCGAGACTTTTAAAACACGCACAACAGACTACGTCTCCGCAGAAAAGCAACAGGGTCAAGAGTAAGACGCTCAAAGTGAAATCCCCCAAGGCCAAGTCTCCAAAGAGGGAGTCCCCCTTCTCGCCAAAATCGCGCAAGGGGAAAAAAAGGGACGAAGCGGCACAAGAAGAGCCCCATGACGAGGTTCCGGCGGAGTCTACTACCCAAACGGCTGACGACTCGAGCAGCAACATAGAAAAAGTAGACTCAAAAGTAGAACGACAGAGCACTGTACCAAGCCCCGTGAGCTCGAATACCTCGGCCATGCAAAATCTTCGCTTGCTTTTCGAGGAGATGGATACCAGCGGGGATGGATTCGTATCCTTGAAGGAACTTAAGCGCGCGATTCGAGACAAAAAGGTTGGGTCCGCGATCCCATCGCTCAACATCCCTGCCTCGGACGATCTCTGGGAGTTACTCTTCCAGTCCATCGACACGGACAAGTCTGGGGACATTTCGCTGGAGGAGTTCATGCGAGTTTTTGGGCGCGTTGTGACCGAAACTCGAGACGAGAGACAGAGCCGAAAGGACTACCGCAAACTCTTTGATGCAATGGACCGCGATGGGGATGGCTCCATCTCAATCTACGAACTTCGAGACGCTCTAAAGAGCGATATGATTATCATGGAGCTGATCAAGCAGTCCACGGTCCTTCAGCCGCTCTTGCGAGCGTCGGCGTTCAATCGCATCTCTTCTATCTTTCTCGAGTTTGACTCTGACGATTCGGGATCGCTAGAATGGCCAGAATTTGAAAGGGTATGTCAACTCACATTTGCAAAGTGAGATGATGGCGTTCGGCCTTCTTTTTGCTACTTTAATAAAAATTGGAGTGATAACTGAACATTGATATTCTTTATATATTCTATTCGCATTCGCTTTGGTTGAAAAACATTGTGTTGTTGACCGCCCTGCAAATATGGCACACCTCCTCCCACAAGAAAGCATCGGGTTGCGCGGTCCCTTTTGGGCACCGAGACTTTGGAGTTTTGCTCACGTTCAAGATTCAATCTAAAAAATCGGAGCAACGGCAAGCGGAAGGCAAGACAAGAAGAGGCGAACTCTTCAACAACAGAGAGGGAGAGGAGAAGAAAAAAAAGGTGTGTGTGTGTGTGTTGGGAAAGAACGAGCATTTCTGTCATAATAACAAGGTTTTCAAACTGTTTTGCAAAGGCCAGAGGAGAAGAAAGTCTACTACTTTTTCTTGCCACCCTTGGCCGAACGCTTGCCTTGCCCCTTCTTTGGTGGGCCCTTGCCTCTTCTCTTCAGCGCCTGCAAGCGCTTCTTACGCCACAATTGGCTGGTGGTGTAGCGGAACATGTCCTCCATAAAGTTCATATCCTCCAATTCAACTGCGTTTGCCCCGGTCTCCGCCAGCTTTTTCTTCTGATATTTGATGTCCGTGCGCACCTGACGCTTCAGGTCCGGAAGTAATATTGGAATGTACCGCTCCACTGCGTCCGCCTGCCGAAAGTATCTCTCAAACTTTTTGCGCGTCGTCTTTACGTCGGACTTGTCCCTGTACCCAAACACCTTTTGCTGCACTGAAAAGATCTCTTCGTCCGCCGACACTGATGGCGGGGGCATCTTGCCGTCCCATCCGTCCAAGAGCCCGGGCAGCTTGGTCCGCCACTTCTTGGTCAACTTCCTCAATGGGAGCCCTTCCGGGGGCAAAATGCCAGTGCTCATTGCCCTTTCGGCGCCGCATGAAGCCACGCCTGCAAGCCTCATTCTGCTCATGTTCATCGCCAACATGCCTCCAACTCCTCGAGATCCCAACGCGGCCAACATCCTCCTCCAAATGCTTTCTCCGCGATAACAAACCACTCAGGAAGTAGAAAATGTGTCTTGTATGGACGAGAACAGATATACAGATAAACCAGAGATGCAAGTCCACGCTCTTCGCACAGACCTATAATCTCTAGTCCAAACTGTATGCCTACACCTGAACCAAAATCTGCGCCCAAAGTTCAAAGTTCAAAGTTCTGATAATGTTTCGCTCGACGCACAGAAACACAGACACACAGACACACAGAAACAAACGAGATCTTCTTTCCTTACTTCCTTCCTTCCTCCCTCACGCTCAGCGCCTTTAGGCCCCTGGGCTATGTTCAATAAGCAGGCTCCTACCAGTCGATAGTACCCGCTAAGTACTGCCCTACCAATCTCCGATGGGTACGCGGCGCGTACTCTTCAGCGCTCCTTCTTCTCCTCTCCCGCTCGCCTTACTTTCGATGCTAGACTTTAAGGTAGAAGGGACGTAGAAGTGGAGGTCTGGCAGCGAATAAATCGCCCGCTACCCCCCAAATGGGTGCTTAGAAGGACGCAAGACACGGGGAAAGGAAGGGGAGGGGTGTTTCGGGCGAGTGTTGGCGGAAGAACAAAGGAAGCGGTAGGGTTTGGGTTAGGGTTGGAAAGGTGGTGGAGGTGGGGAACCTGAGAGGTTTGGGTTCTTTGGTCAAGAACCGATGTCCGGCTGGCTGTGCAAGAACATTGGTTTTCATTTGAAAAAGTGAATTTTTATTTTATTTGACAGTTAAGAATTAATAATTAATGGAGCTTGGTTTTTCGAAGCGTATTCTGCAATCTACATTGATGCAAGTGGACGTGCGGCAGATGGAGGAAAGCAAACCATAGCATAGAAGACGAGCACCATGAAAAAAAAAAAGAATCCGAGACCACTCCTCTCCAGCACAACACTCCAAAAATAAAATCACAAACCAAACGCGATAGCAGAGCAATAAAAGATCTCCGAGCAACCGAGTACCAATACCCGCTAAACCGCGCTTTCTTTGAAGTCACTTACGTCTACTTCATCCCCAAATAGATCACTGAGCACTTGTCCATTAATTCCCCGACCCTACCAGTACGGCCTAACCCCTCACCTGTATGCTACCAATACCGTACCCCAAGGAACACTACGGAGTGATTTCGTAACTTCGTAACTACTGCCTGGTACTAGTAGTAGCTAGTGGCGCCATGAAGCTCTCGGTGAAATTGCGGAAACAGTTTCCCAAAGACGAGTGAAACGCGCGTCCCAAATAGCCGACGAGACCCTTCCCAACTTGAACTTGAACGCACGCCACTATCAAAGTTTGTCAAAGCTTTGTCGAACGACGGTATTTGCGAAAGTGTGGGAAGAAAGAGCAGGCGGCCGTGTGGTGAAGAGGTCGGGAAAATGACCAGTGTTGGCTGCCGTCGAGCAGTGCTCTTCGACGTGGACGACACTCTGTACCAGAACGGCGGCGCGACGAAAGAGCGGCTCACGGCAGCCATCGAGAATTTCTGCGAGGCTGAACTGGGGCTGGAACCAGGAACGGCAGTGGAGTTGTACAAGGAGTTTGGCACCACGTTGAGGGGCTTGCTGCAGAAGAAGCTGCTGCCGGCGGACCGCGTGGAGGAGTTTCTACGGAAAGTGCACGACGTGGACCTGCAGGACATTGAGCCGGAGCCGGGCCTGCGAGAGATGGTCCAAGCCGCGATGCGAATGTATGACCAGGTGTGGGCGTTCACAGCGTCGTCAAAGGAGCACGCCTTGAGATGCATGGAGAGACTGAAGATCGCGGATTTGTTTGGGGACAGAATCATCGACTGCAGAGCCGTGCACTATCACAGCAAGCATGACCAAAGAGCCTTCGAGCTCGCCACGGAGATTGTAGGTATCCCGGACCCAACGCTGTACATATTATTGGATGACTCGACCTACAACATCATGGCCGCCAAGCAAGCAGGTTGGACCACGTGCTTGGTCGGTCAAAAAGATAGAATTCCTGAAGCGGATTTCTCCATATGCGCAATCACCGAGGCTCGCGAGATCTTGATGTCTCATTCGTGCAGTTCGAATCTTTAGTAAACAGGTGATCATTTCATTTTCTACTTTGCCGTTTTACTACAGCGAGTTTTGGCTTTCAACTGCATTGGAACCACAGCGATACATATCTTGAAAAGCAGAAGGATTTTTTTTCATCTTTTCTAATCAGGAAAAGTCTTCAAAATGGTTCATCTACATCTAAGAAAGCTTTTGAAAGAGACAGTTCCATATTTTCGTGTGTACAGCGCTTTTTTTTTGGAAGAAACGCGTCACGTACGTCCAGCAAATACAATTCGGAAGACTAGAGAGTGTGGTTGGGAGTCGGCCCGCACAGTCATGCAATGCAGCCCGGAACCATCGTACCACAAGAAGGCTCCCCGAAAATATAGAGCCCAAGTGTAAAGCGAGTTTCATGTAAAGCATTTATATATATTTAAATATGTGGCTCAGTACGTTATGCCGGAGCAGATCTTGGCTCGACAAGAACTTCGTTGATGCCAACATGTCCAGGAGCCGTCACCGCAAACAAGACAGCTCGCGCCACGTCTTCAGGATCAAGCCAGTATTCGCGTGCGTTGCTTGGCTGGGCACAGGCAGCTCGAGCCTCTGGATCAATGGTGGACGTGGAGAGCTCGGTTTTGCAATCACCTGGTTGAATGGTGGTCACACGCAGACCAGAGTCGGCAGTTTCCAAGCGCAGTCCTTGGCATACAGCCTCTACGAAAAACTTGGTCCCACTGTAGACGGAGAGACCTGGGAAAACTTTTCTACCAGCGTCCGAAGACGTAGCGACAATGTGGCCACGGCCGCGGGAAAGCATGCCATCCAGCACACTGCCAATCCCGTGAAGTAAGCCCTTGCAGTTCACATCAACTTCCATTGCCCATTGGTCCTCTTTGAGGTTCTTCATGTATGTGTACTGCATGACCCCAGCGTTGCTGATGTAGATATCGCAAGGGCCAAGAGCGTTCTCACAATCCTGCACGAAGGCCTTCACCTCCTCGCGCTTTGTCACATCCATTTTAAATGCAACAACCTTGCCGCCGGTTTTGCTCGATATCTCCTTGGCAATCTCCTCCAGACGCTCCAAGCGTCGCCCACCAATTCCGACCGAAGCTCCCGCGGCGCTCAGAGCTCGGGCGATTGCTTCGCCAATACCGGAGGACGCACCCGAGACGATCGCAACTCGGCCTACAAGCAATCGAGCGGTGGAGACAACTGGAGGATTGATTGCCCCACTTCGCTGCCACTCTTCGACAAACTCGTGCATCATCGTAGTGCTGACGTGGGGGAGATCGATTCCATAGGACTTGCATTTGGCCACGAATTTAGTATTGTCGAACGTGTAAATGTTTTTCAGGCTGTCCTCGGTGAGCCCAATGATTGCATTGCGGAGCTTGGCCAAACTTGGGTTTGAGGAGGACTCTACTCTGGACCTCCATTGGTCAAAAGAGCACTTTTCCAGAGAGTACCCCGCATTCCGAATCGAGTCAAAGTATTTGTCCGATGTCAAACAATTTTTGCAATTGGTGACGTGGTACGTCTCGCCGATGGAATCATTGTCCTGTAAAACCTTGATCATTGCAGACGCGGCGATGTCGACTGGCGTCATCTCGATCAACCAGTTTTTGACATCGGGTGCCGCCCCAAGCTCAATGGATCCGGTGAGAAGCAAATAGTTGAAGTCNTGTCCGATGTCAAACAATTTTTGCAATTGGTGACGTGGTACGTCTCGCCGATGGAATCATTGTCCTGTAAAACCTTGATCATTGCAGACGCGGCGATGTCGACTGGCGTCATCTCGATCAACCAGTTTTTGACATCGGGTGCCGCCCCAAGCTCAATGGATCCGGTGAGAAGCAAATAGTTGAAGTCAGACGAGTTCCAAGACCCATTTCCTCCACCAGTGCCTACATCGCCACCCATATTACCTGGACGGAAGATTGTAACTGGCAGGCCCTTCTCCGATGCCCGGCGAACAAGCTCTTCAGCAACCCACTTGGATTGGGCGTATCCGGAGTGCAATTTATCCGCAAACCCGCTAATGTCAGCGTCCTCCTTGCAGTCTTTGGAGCCATCAGGAAAGATGCCGTTTGTGGAGACGTATCCAAAGCGCTTGACCTTGCCCATCAAAGCAAACTCAATCATGTTGCGGGTCGCAAGAACATTTGCAGCGCGAAGGCCTTCGTAAGGGTAGACCAGGTTGACCATTGCCGCACAATGGATCACAAGGTCAACACCTGTCGAGAGAGCTGCATAATCGTCGTCCTCGAGGCCCAAATGATGCAAGCCTGCGTCACCTTTGAAGACATGCAGTCGGCTGGCATACTCATCTTTCCAAAGGCCTTTCGATTTCAGCGACCTCTTCACCCTGTCGAGGCCAGTGTCTTCGGAATCAGCGGATGGCCTAACGATGCAATACACCACGTCAAAGTCCGGCTGAGACAGAACCTCTCCGAGAAGAAAGCCACCCAAAAAGCCCGTGGCGCCAGTCACTAGCACTGAACGAGCGCGCTGATTATAGTGCATGGAGCGCCAGAATGCGCGCATTGCGATGTCATTGACAGCATTGGACGCGTCAAAGACGTCCACTTCGGTGTTGAGGTCAACCCCTTTGTGGGCCACGTCTGCAGAGACTCCTCCGCCGAGTCTGACCGCCAACGCCTCGATGGTCGGGTTGCTAAAAATGTCCACAACGCTGAGCTCCTTCCCAGTCTCCAATTTAATGGACTGTACAAGCTTGGCGGCGAGTAAAGAGTGGCCCCCGCAGTCGAAAAACGAGTCCGCAACGACGTCAATCTGCTGGAGGCCCATCACCTCGCACCAGATTCTGTGAAGATCCCACTCAAGATCGTTGCGGGGAAGAGTGATGTCAAGCTCGGTGGAAAAGCTTCGCTGGCGGTTGTTGTCGGGCTTGTCAGTTTTGACGTTGACCTTGGGGAGACCTTTCTTATTGAGTTTGCCTGACACTTCGTGAGTTGGGAGCTCTGGCAACTCCACGAGGTATGCAGGAACCATGTAATGCGGAAGCTTGGACTTGAGCTCCATGCGCACTTTTCTGCAAGTCGCAGATTGGCCTTTGAGAACAATGTACGCAACGACAAATTTGTCCTCGCCCTCTTCTCCTTGCACAAGGACGCAGCAAGAGGATACCAAGTCGGTCAATGTCATGATGGCAGCCTCGATGGCACGAAGCTCAACGGAATAACCCCTGATCTTCACCATCGAGTCACATCGACCCAGAATCTCGAGCTCGCGATTCGGGAGCACCCGTGCCCTATCCCCAGTCTTGTACATACGTTTACCGTTTATTGTCGGAAACCGTTCGCTGGTGAGTTCTGGCTGGCCAACATACTCAAGCGCTAGAGTCGGACCCGCAACGTACAACTCGCCTTCCTCGCCGACAGCTTTGACGCTGAGAGACTCATCAAGTACATGGGCTTCGACACCAACAAATAATTTCCCTACGGGGCAGTACTTGCGCGATCCATAATTGCCATTGGTCAAGTCCAGGGCGGCCACATCGTGGCACTCGCTAACGGAATAGAGATTCCAGATCTTCGTCTTTGGAAGATATTTCTTGGTGCGCTCCTGGAGTGCCACAGTGACGACTTCACCACAAAGCACAATAGCCTTGAGGGACTCCAGGCGGGCGATAAGCTCCTTCTCCTCCAAAACGCGGCAGTCCAAGACCGCTTCCAGCAAGCTCGGGGTGAAAAGCATGCGCGTCACCTTCATGTCCCGAATGAACTCAGTCAAGACAGCTGGATCGTAGATCACATCGTCGGGAATCACGCACATGGTTTGTCCGCGGAGCAGCGGCCGGAGCATCTCCCACACAAAGAAAACGTTACAGGCCTCCACTTCAGTCACTGACGAGTCATAGGGAACGTTTTCGAAGCGCCACTGGTACGAGAACACCGCGCCTCGGTGAGGACAGGCGATCGCCTTCGGTTTGCCCGTGGATCCCGACGAGAAGACGATGTAGCACAGCGAGTCCAGGTCAGAGTAGTCCACTTTCGCAAGAGCCTCGCTGTCCTCCGCAGTGAGCTCGCTGAGGGAATCCCACGAGTCCAGCAGAATGACTGACTGGTCCTTTGGGAGCCTCGCGACATGCGCTCGCTTGCAAATCACTACGGTTGGCTTGCTCGTGGCCACGGCATCATGCAGGAGTCCCTCGGGATACGCCACATCCAGCACAGCGTACCCGGCACCAGCCTTGTGGATTCCAATGTACGCCAGCGCGTACTCATTGCAGCGCTCCATGAGGATCCCCACCGAGTGGTTCTTCTTCACGCCCTTGCGCAGCAGCATCGCCGCCAACTTATCCGTGGCCACATCCAGATCCTTGTACGAAATCTTACCGCTCTTGCTCAGAAGCGCTACATTATCCGGCGTACGCTTCGCCTGTTCCCTGAACAGCTGGTGGAGGCACTTGGACTCCTCCATCTTTCCTTATTTCCTTCCTTCTTTCCTTCCTTATGTCCTTATGTCCTTCTTTCCTTCTTTCCTTCGTTCTTATCCTCTCTTCCTTATCCTCCTTGCTCGCCCAAACAAAAAAGCACTTCCAGAGTCTGCCAGAGCGACGTACTTTTCGTAGCCAGTAAGCGCTAGGAAGCAGTAGGGCGCGGTAGGACTCAGTGGTAATGCGCGACAGTATGCGAGGGTACGCGAGGACACTCCTCCCAGTGAGACAGAACCCAACTAGGGTTTGGAGTAGTTTGCTCGATAATGGTCTTGCCGAGTGACGTGTGTGATGTAATTTCGTCGGAGATAAGCCTCTGTTAGAGTTTACTTTGTTTCGCTGATTGGTACGGGATATCTAAAGGATGTAATAGTATATCGTTCGAGTTGGCGCTAGCGCTGCGTTAGGGCTGGTTGGGAGGGAGGGGAGTAGGAGCCTCTGTGGACCTTGGTCTTAAGAAGATCATTAAATGGAGACATAGTGAAATGAGCTTTTTATTTTCACTGTCAATTTTGTCCATGTGAATGTACAGTAGTACTATAGCTAGTGGAGCTGTAATAATGCCTAAGATTAGTAGTCGCTACTCCAGCTAACCGGAAAGTACACAGGTATTAATTACCGGTACTGGTACCGGTACCAACTTTATACCCAGCTTTACACCCACTGAACTAAATTTTTAAGAGCCTGCTACTGGACCACTACTGAAACATACTGGAACCAATGAGAGAACTAAAGAATAGTTCTCGATTAAGAGAGCGCTCGCGAATAGGCAGAAGGTTCGTCAAAGCGGTATACCCCCAGCATAACTGTCATTATCGAGGCATTGTTATGGAAGACGTTATGTGAAACAGTACGCCTATGAACGGGAGGGTGACTAATAGTAAAACCGCTTTTGTATGAGACGTTCCACTCTGAGGCGTTCCAAGCATCAGATCCAAGTCATGATGCATAGATTCTGCGGTATTATTGTTACATTTTACTTGAATTTTGCAGTTCCGTGTCCCGTCTGCTCATCATTCATCGAGGCAATCATGATCCGCCGTTTTTCAGTGGCAAAGGAATGAAGAGAACGAGTTCCTCGAGTACGCTGAGAACGCACAGTTCCAAAAAAAGGAGTTAAAAAAATCATGATGGTTTCGAAGAGATCGGATAGACACCACTCACAACTAGCAAAGTACTAATGGGGCCCCCAGGTTATCGGCTGCTTATCATATTCCACATCAAGCGCTTTTAGACTAGAGTCCTCAAAAATGTCTCCCTTCTATACCGCTTGGTAGATGTGAGTTACCGCCCCGGTACATAACTCTACTCTGTAGCAGGAGGCAATGTATGCATGATATTTATGGTGAAGTGACTGATTGTTATTTTCGACAAGAGATTGAGAATGATCAGAGAGTGAGAGTGACAATGAGTGACAGATCCCAATCTCTCAACGCGACGAGTTGGCAACTGTGCAACTGTGCAACTGTGCAATTGGCAGTGGGGATTGAGAGAATACAGTCAGAGGAGGCAAAGAGGGCAGTATGAAGGCAGAACGTATGGGGCTCGGCGCGTTGGCGGGGGCGTACATGGCCGCCGCAGTGAACGGAGTGGCGCTTTTTGAGGCGGCTTCGATGGCGCTCGACATGGGGACAGAGCAGATGGTGGGAGAAGCGGGAGCGAACCCGTTTGCGCTGTTCGGCACGGTATTGGGAATGCTCCCCGCGGACGATCGATTTGACCAGTTTCCGTCGTATGTCGCCGTTCTGAATTTGCTCGCATACAGTGCCCAACCAATTTTTTCCGCTGCAATTGTCCCCAAGCCGTATCTGCAAAGGACCCTCCCGAAAGGATCTTGCGGGATCTCCACTATTGAGTGCACCTATTTGGACGAGTTCTGGCCCCCCAATACGGACGCTAGCAATGGGCTCAGGGCCTTCATGGTGCGCAGCCTTCCGGTTCCGGGCTCGGCAGATACTTGCGGGGAGTGGGCTGATGATGAGGATCCCACTGAGGTTCTCAGGCTCCGCACCTTCAACGTCGGAAACTCTGCCAAGATGAATCAAGGGTATGGCCCAGAACCAGAGTCCGACGCCTCCATGACAGACTTCACATTTTATGGCATGGGTGCTCACATGATCACATCGCCATCGCTGACGGATGTGCTCGCAGTATCTGCTGCACGGGAAAATGTCACCGCCCCAAAGTACGCGGTGTACCTTCGGGAGTATGAAGACCTCGACACGAGGGAGGGTTTCGGTAAACTAGGCGCAAACGCCTTCTTCGACAGGGACTACAAGATCGTCGCAATCGATATGGGCAACAAACTCCATTTCCCCGGTGACGAGGACTGGGAATACGCCAAGTTCGTGTTTCGCTCAACGCTGTTGTTTGCCGTGACCGTGTTCGATCACCTTTATGATGTCCATCTTTTGTGTGGCAACACCTTAACAATTGCGAATCAGGAACTCCTTTCCCCAGATCACCCCATTCGCCTTTTGACTACGCCATTCACATATCGCGCAGGATATTCCGCGATTAGTGCTCATTATCTCTTGGTTTCGAGCACTGGGCTCTTCGCCCGTGCGTCTGGTCTTAGCGCGAACGGTACAGCTGAGCTCCTTCGCCGTGCGGAAGTGTCCACGAGGAACTACAGAACGGGTAAGGAGCAGCTCAATGACATTACGGCACAAGACATTCCCTACGTGGAGGATGGCCGGGAATTCTACAATATTGTGCTCAAGTTCGTGAGGAACTACCTTTCCATTACCTACAAGGGTGTCGACGTGCGCGACGACGCCGAACTCAAGGCATGGTGGGACAAGCTTTCCACAGCTTACACTCTCCCGGAGCTCAACAGGCGAAACCTGGTTCATATGCTTGCCACAATGATCGTCACTGCCAGTGCAAAGCACAATCACGCTGGAAACGCAGAGGACATTTCCTTCCAACCTCGGTTTGCTTCTTGGGGCTTCAAAGAAGGCGAAGCCATTGGCACGCCTCTAACTCACTACGCTATGTCTGTGTTCAGCATCGCTACATCGCTCAGTCAGCCCAAGCTCATGGATGATTACAGCCACATCTTTGAGAGCAACACCAAGCACCTGTGGGGCGAGTTCACTGCTGATCTGAGCCAACTAACCGAGAGGATTGAGGAGCGTAATGCAGCGCGTCCGCGCGCAGTGTACTCGTTCTATCCTCCAAAGATCGAGATCTCTCCAGGAATATAAGTTTAAACCCATGTCGCCGAAAATAACCCATTGTCTGTGTCTGGTTCCAGAAAGGTTGGAAATAAACCATCTTTCTCTGTTTTTCTTTTGCCCAAGCGCGTCTCTGATAAGAACTGAACTTGCGAAACAAGACTCTCAAGTAAATGAGGTTGCTGACCAACCTCTTTCATCGCATTTAATGTCTCACTCAGCCAATACTTTCCAAAATCTCTGTGGATTACGAATCGCGTCCCGCTTTCGTAAATCAAGTAGACTTCTGAACCATAAGCTGTAAACTCTCCTCTTTCCTTTCGAGCAAAGGCAAACCAACTCCGATGGATGTTCGCAATGTCAGCAAGTTATCACACTTCTCACCATTACTCTGAATAGGTACGGAAGACTACTTCCCGACAGTTTTGCCTAGTCTCACTAGCACTTCCAACTCGTACTACTCCCGACTACTACGGTCCTGATGTAATCATGACTATAAGGCCCCCGACTCCAAGTTATCGGGCGCATAACTTCTTAACAGCCACCTGTATGTCCTGCTTCTATACCGCTCGGTAGACTTAAGCCTATCTTGGAGGAGAAGTGCTAGTGCATAGTGTACAGCAGTACACACTGTATGGTGAAGTGAGATGAAGAGATTGTCATTTTTGATTGACGATCGATGATTGATTGATTGATCAAAGAGTGAGAGTGACAGGTCCCAATCTCTCTCAACGCGACGAGTTGGCAACTGTGCAAGTGGGCAATTGGCAGTGGGGATTGAGAGGATACAGTCAGAGGAGGCAAAGAGGGCAGCATGAAGGCAGAACGTATGGGGCTCGGCGCGTTGGCGGGGGCGTTCATGGCCGCCGCAGTGAACGGAGTGGCGCTTTTTGAGGCGGCTTCCACAGCGCTCGACATGGGGACAGAGCAGATGATGGGAGAAGCGGGAGCGAACCCGTTTGCGCTGTTCGGCACGGTATTGGGAATGCTCCCCGCGGACGATCGATTTGACCAGTTTCCGTCGTATGTTGCCGTTCTGACTCTGCTAGCACACAGTGCCCATCCAGTTTTTTCCGCTGAGATTGTCCCCAAGCCATATCTGCAAAGGACTCTCCCGAAAGCATTTTGCGGGGCCTCCACTATTGAATGCACCTTATTAGACGAGTTCTGGCCCCCCAATACGGATGCGAGCAATGGGCTCAGGGTCTTCATGGTGCGCAGCCTTCCGCTTCCGGGTTCGGCAGATACTTGCGGCGAGTGGGCTGATGATGAGGACCCCACTGAGGTTCTCAGGCTCCGCACCTTCAACGTCGGAAACTCTGCCAAGATGAATCAAGGGTATGGCCCAGAACCAGAGTCCGATGCCTCCATGACAGACTACACGTTTTATGGCATGGGTGCTCACATGATCAAGTCGCCATCGCTGACGGATGTGCTCGCAGTATCTGCTGCACGGGAAAATGTCACCGCCCCAAAGTACGCGGTGTACCTTCGGGAGTATGAAGACCTCGACACGAGGGAGGGTTTCGGTAAACTAGGCGCAAACGCCTTCTTCGACAGGGACTACAAGATCGTCGCAATCGATATGGGCAACAAACTCCATTTCCCCGGTGACGAGGACTGGGAATACGCCAAGTTCGTGTTTCGCTCAACGCTGTTGTTTGCCGTGACCGTGTCCGATCACCTTTTTGATGTCCATCTTTTGTGTGCCAACTCCTTGACGATTGCGAATCAGGAACTCCTTTCTCCGGATCACCCCATTCGCCTTTTGACTACGCCATTCACATATCGCGCAGGGAATGCCGCGATTGGTGCGCATTATATCCTGATTTCGAGCACCGGGTTCTTCGCCCGTGCGACTGGTCTTAGCGTGAACGGTACGGTGGAGGCCTTCCACCGCGCGGAGGAGTCCATGAGGCATTACAAAACGGTTAAGGAGCAGCTTGATGGCATTACGGCACAAGATATCCCTTACGTGGAGGATGGCCGAGAATTCTACAATATCGTGCTCAAGTTCGTGAGGAACTACCTTTCCATTACCTACAAGGGTGTCGACGTGCGCGATGACGCCGAACTCAAGGCATGGTGGGACAAGCTTTCCACAGTTTACACTCTCCCGGAGCTCAAGAGGCGAACCCTTGTTCATATGCTTGCCACAATGATCGTCACCGCCACTGCAAAGCACAATCATGCTGGAAACGCAGAGGACATTACTTTTCTACCTCGGTTTGCTTCTTGGGGCTTCAGAGAAGGCGAAGCCATTGGCACGCCTCTCACTCACTACGCTATGTCTGTGTTCAGCGTCGCTACATCGCTCAGTCAGCCCAAGCTCATGGATGATTACAGCCACATCTTTGAGAGCAACACCAAGCACCTGTGGGGCGAGTTCACTGCTGACCTGAGCCAACTAACCGAGAGGATTGAGGAGCGTAATGCAGCGCGTCCGCGCGCAGTGTACTCGTTCTATCCTCCAAAGATCGAGATCTCTCCAGGAATATGATTTCAAACCTTGGCGATACTCATGTCACCGAACATACCCCATTGTCCGCGTCAAGTTCCAGGAAAGTTGAAAATAAACCACCTTTCTCTGTTTTTCTTTTGCCCAAGCGCGTCTCTGGTATGAGCTCAACTCGCACAACACGACTGGAACAACCTCCTCACTTCTCACTCTCTCTCTCTCACACACTCTTTCTCCAATAATTGCGGTTATTGACCAACCTTTCATCGCACCTAAGGTCTCACTCAGTCCAATTCTTTCCAAAACCTCTACGAATCACGAATGCGCCCCGCTTTCGTAAATCAAGTAGATTTCCGAACTCTTAAGCTGTAAACTTTTCTCTTTCCTTTCGAGCAAAGGCAAACCAACTCCGATGGATGCTCGCAATGTCAGCAAGTTGTCACATCTCTCACCATTACTCTGAGAGGAGAAATAAGAGCACTGGCATGGAAGATACTTCCCGTTAGATTAGCGTACACCAGCACAAACTAGTATACTCGTTGGGACAGTGTACACGGACGTACGTACACGTACGCTGATCCGCGAGCAGATTGTAGCAACAGAGCCAAGCCAAGCCCAACGTGGGACAGTGCGGCACTGGGACGCCTGACTTGGCAGTGAAAGGAAAAGTTAGAAGACGACTCTTCTCGAGGATCTGGGAACGGCGACACACACATATACATACACATACACATACACACACAAGGGGAGGTGGCGAGAGCTGGGCGGTCAGCGCGCACCCTGGGCTTGGTGAAGGAGGTGGTCCGACCGCGAAAAGTCGAAGAACGAAAGCAGAGACCCAGCCGACGAAGCGATGGACGCCGGCGGCCCGCCTATTGTGGTGACGCATAGGTTTGCGGCGAAGAAGCACCATAAACTGCGCGGACAGTACTCGAGGATATTTGGAATTGGGCCGAATGGATTCCTCAACATTGACCCGGTGAATGGGATGATGACCAATCGATGGACGTATGAGCAGCTCGTGGACATATTACTCCCGCAAGGAGAGGCGCTCAGCCAAGAGCAACCAAACAGCGAGTCGGTGGAGGAGCAGGATTTCAAGTTGATCATCAAGGAAGGGTCTGGCCCGTTTGGGTCATCGAAATCAACCCTCTCATTCTCGAGCTATTGCAGGGCGGATCTGATCACAACTCTTCGGGCAAACAAGCTGGTGGGCGACAAAAAGAGCTTCAAAGTCGTAAAGCTGCGACGCGCGAGAGGTAGTACTCGCCCGTGCTTTATTATTCCCGGCGAGAGCGGGCTTGTGGAGGTGGAGGACGTAGAGCCGCCAAAAGTACTCAGAGCCTATAGGTATAGAGACATACGACAGCTTTTAAAGCTAAGCATAGGCGGGCAGAAAGGGTTCGTGCTGAGTGTGGGCCGTGAGAAACGGCCCCACGCGTTCTTGACGAGTGAAGCCGCAGATATATACCGCTTGATGAGCACAAGTGCTAAGGCCAGTGGGTTGAACCTGATGCCCTTGGGAGAAGACGCGGCAGATGAAAGTACATGGAAGTCTTTGTGTATGCAATATGAACAACAAGCACGTATTGCGAACAGTTTGTTCGAGTGCGAGGCCAAAAAACAGTCGAATGACCAAGTGGTTTTGCTCTCTGTGACGTGCTCGCACATTGTAGACTACAGCCTCGACAAGAAAATGGTCCTTTCTGTCAATTCTCTTGCGCGCCTTAGTTCTGTGGTGCTGTACGATGATGATGCTGACCTTATTGAGTTAAACTTTCACTCAGACGAGCGCAGCAAGAAGTACCTCTGCAAGGAGAAAGGGCTGCTTTTAGGACATCTGCTTGACGCGGCGGATCAGCGTAATACAAGCGTGCAACTGCTCGGCACTAAGCCAAGGAGTACCATACGGGTTACTCCGCTGAGAATGGACGCGCCAGCTGATTTGCAGCTTGTTTATCTCAAGAGGACGTTGGGGAACATTGCCACGCAAGTGCAGCAGGCTTCAAAAGCCAAGGGTGGGAGTGGTCAAAATCTCGCGGAGGATCTCCTCAACTTTAGCAATAAGCACGGAGTGCAACGTTTTCTGCAAATTTGCAACGAACTCAATGAGAACACAACCTTGCCGCTGCCTCCTTCGGCCCTGAGCCAGGTCGGCAGCTCCGAGATGTACGGACCGGGAACCATCGCGCTGCTCTCCGCGACATCTGCGCTCCTGACGAGGCGCGAACAAAACGTTTCTAAACCTGTTGAGGTGCTGCTGGACACCTTGTGCCGCATCACCGACCGATCAAGAGCTGGCGGGCAGTTTGATGTCGGCCAGACTCCAGAAATGTCCTCAGTGGTGACGCTCAGCATTCAGCCCTCTTGCTCGACAGTCGTCCGATCCAAAGGCTTTCGGCTTTTGTTAGCGCTCTGTGGGGGCCAATTTGGAGAGTCGCATCGCGACCGACCTGCCGAGTTTAATAACAAGCGCCACTTGTTTGCTGGTTCCCCCGGTGCAGATTTGATCAAGTTTGTTGTCAAGCCAGTCCTCGAGCACTCGGTCACTAGCCCCTTGGTTGTTGCAGCGTCCATGGCGGTACTGGAACGTCTCCTTGTATCCGGTCGGGAGTCCACTCCAGAGGATATTTTTCAGTTTGTCGTCAAAGAACTCACTGAAGCGTCTCCTGACGCGCTATTTGGCGTCAGCACATTAGGCTTGCCTCAGATCACGAATCGCGCAGCTCTCTTGCTCAAGGTTTGTTTTGAGCAAGCAGAGATACCCAAGGTGCGCGAGATGCAGCGTGAAGCACTCCAAAGTGGCGTCGTTCTGAAGCAGCTCTACGATGGGCTTTTTTCGGATCTTCAGCAAACTCGGGCAGCCAACCGCTTCCTACTCGAGTTATGCATGCAGGGCAACGCAGCTGGGCTGGAACTTTTACAACGAATCTTTCCCCTAGGCTTATTCCACGCGCTAACCTTACCACCTCTTGCGGCCGCGTCTTCACTGGGCACGGTGACGGAGCCTTGCAACCAATCTGCAACCTTCGTGAACGGCTCGCGAAGGAACAGCGCAGACGGAAAACAGAGCGGAAGTGGGGACTTGGAGTGGACCTCTTTATCCATGAGTGAAAAGATTGAAATTGTCAACAAATTGTACATTCTTCGCACCCCGCCAGGTACCGCGATAGACCGTTCGACACTCGACGCAGTCCAGTTCCGAGCGAGCGAGAACGGAAGATTGCAAGAAGGTTTGCCCTGCAACTTTTCTGCGATGTTTCATATGATCGAGCAGGACCATTTACTCCCTGACTTGATTTGGAACCCCCAGACCAGACTAGAGCTGTGTCAAGAGCTGTCTCGTCAAGTTGTCCTAGTCTTTGGCGGCTCCACCAAAACTCAAGTCCGCTGGAATTTCGAAGAGTTTGCGGTAAAATTTTCTTCCCTCGCCGGAGAGATGTGCGTAGCGGGGTGCTACCTGAGGCTGATGTCCTCTTCTGAAGACAACACTGAAAATCAGGCTGCAACTCGCAAGGTCATAGAGCAGATTCGCGACCCTTCAAAGTTTCTGGAAGCGGTTTACCACAGGTACCTTCGGGAGATTGCTCGGCGGGACGAACAAGTGGCTGAGCTCTGTTTGCAGGTCATGGAACAAGTATACAAATGCCATCAACGTACTCTAGGCTTGTTCGAAGATGTGACGTCTCTGGTGCTCTCTATCCAGGACTGTTCATCAAGTCAACTGCGGGCTCAAATTCTCTCTCTGGTGAGTGCTATGGCCGACGAACCCAAGAATGCAGCATATTTGATCCTCACTGCAGAGACATGTCTCCCTCCGCTGTCTTCGGCGGTTCGCTTTGCTCTGTTAGACTGGGAATCTAGCCATCAGAACGACGGGTTGGCCGAATGGCAGGTCCGCCCATTGCACACGGATTTGAAGGACGAAGAGAATGACGGCCAACCAAGCAGCACGACGCCAATATCCTTCTCGTCGCTCGTCAAGACTGTCCAAACCCAGCCGAGCAAATGCGAAACACTCAAGGTGTGGGCTCCGGGAATGCCGCAGTGGGTACGTCTTTCCGAACAAGTGGAACTTGGGTGGGCTCGTGCGTTTAGTCCAGACCAGGACCAGGAGCATGCTTTCCGTGGTGCCCAAACTGCGATTGCCATTGTGCAGAAGATGCTTGCCGTGCATCCGGCTGTGGACGAGCGTGGACGAACGCGATGCCCCCCTCCAAGGATCAAGATGTTGCTCTCTGAGCCCGCTTTTCTTCGAACTTTTACGCAAGCGCTTCTATGCGAAAATCCGGAGGTGGCCCAGCTCGCCGCAGAGTTGACTACGTATGTTTGCTTGAATGACGCGGCAACGCGGGCAGCTGCGGACACACTTGGCGCTCAGTTTTTCGCGCTATACAAGATGACGTTGGGCGGGGTTTCGGCTACAATGGCAGCTCTTGTGTATGAGCTCAACTCGGAAAGTTGCACCCAGTCGTTGATAGACCTTTTCCCTGGGAGTATGGTCAATGTTTTGATGAGACATGGGCCTGGGCGCTTCGCGGAGGTGTTTGCAGGAGACTTTGACACGCCCGAATTTATCTGGACCTCAAAAATGCGGGAGAATATGAACGAAACCATCGGCAATCACATCGGCGAGTTTGCTCGAGGTCTGGGCCAGAACTGCTTCCGCCCCTACAATTGGGTTCCAATGCATCACATCATTTATCCATCATTGGAGCAGGAATACTATTGTGGGGGCTTCTTTTTGCGCAACTTTTGTGATGAAGCAAGGTTCTCGGACTGGCCGGTTCAGAACCCGGCGGAGCTAATGACAGCATGTCTCACCGCTTGGAAAGAAGAGCTGGACGCTTCCTCAAAAGCACTCTCGAGGCAAGAGGCTCTAAAGCTCCTTGCGCTCGACGATAACCCTACTTCTCTCGAGATTCAGGAAGCGTATCGGAAGAGCGCGGAGGCCGCAAGCTCGAGCGGTAGAAAGGAGGAGGATTTGCAGCGCTACGATCTTATTCGGAAGGCGTATTTGGCTCTGTGCTCCCGCCGAGGGTCGATCGCCGAGGGGGACCTTGACTCTGTCTCCATCGAGCTACTGATTCGGACGCAAGCAAAAATCTTCTCTTCTTTCCCTGACGCAGTGAGAAGCGTTGCGTATGAGGGCTTTGAACTGCTGATACCATACTTGCAGCGGTCTCAGAATCTAGACTTGTGTGCCGTTGCCACGGACCTGGTTTACAAAATCTGCCTTTGCTCTCCGCTAAACGCAGAGCACCTGGTAAGCGCCGGCGGTGACCGACTGCTCGCAAAGTTGTTTAGCGCGAGCGTCCAAACGATCCGTAGTCTCGAGTCAGGAGAGTGGACACCGTCGCGGGACACGGAGATTATTGAAAACTGTTTGCGCACATTTGTGGGACTCGCGTCACTCAAACATTCGCAGGAAAGTGTCGTAGAGCTGCTTAGCGCAGACACGGACGGAACAATCCTTAACGAGGTCATCGCCGTCCTTTCTTATAAGGACTGTGAGGGGAGCCAGCGCGCTATTCAGCACGTCCTTCAGATTGTTGCAAGGCTGGCAGGCGAGGAAGCGCACCAAAACGCGCTTTTGAGAGGGGGGCTGCTTTGGGATTTCATTCCTCTCCTCTTTCTCTACGATTCAAAGCCTGCTCAAAAGCCAAGCACGCCTCCGCAAGCAGGAGCAGATGTGCCAGCTACACCGAAGGCTCAAGCCCCGGGGAAAAATGTGACTGCAAAACATGCTGCTAGAGCCATATCCCGACTGTGCGGGTCCTTGGCCTCGAAAGATCTGGCCTCTCCGACGAACGACACTTCGCGCAAAACGATGGAGACTTTGTTCAGCAAGCCTGTCTTCAAGCTTTTCTCGGAAACGAACCCCACGAAATTGCTTGGTGTGCTGAACGAAGGGGCAGAGACACCAACAATGCTATGGACGGAGGAGATGTCCGCTCAAGTCTTGCAGTTTGTAGAAGAGCGGCCGCCTTGGGATGTTCTTGCGCAAGACGGCGCAAAGTTTTGCCTCAAAGGGCTCGAAGAGCGTCCGCAAGTCCAAGGGGTGTTCTTGGATGTCTTTGTTCGCGAGCCATCGCACTTGGACAACAGTCCGGCGTTTGCCGTCGCGCTGCTACAGCAACTTTCGCAAGGTTTGCGAGACTCCAAGAGCGAGGAGGAAAGGCATGTTTTCATCTCTTTGCGATTGAAGGCCCTGTGCTTGCTCTTCCAGCTCGCGACGAGGGAAAACAGTG
Organism: Parietichytrium sp. I65-24A; assembly: GCA_012862575.1. Lineage (NCBI taxonomy): Eukaryota > Bigyra > Thraustochytrida > Thraustochytriidae > Parietichytrium > Parietichytrium sp. I65-24A. The sequence goes on along the minus strand of BLSF01000122.1, from coordinate 9,876 downwards.
GCGATGCGAATGCAATAGCCAACGCGATGGTGCTTGCCGAACCTGCAGTGGCCCCTGTGCTTGTTGAGCTTCTCAAGCAAGGGCCAGCATTTCGCGAGATGGCGCTTGAGACATTGCTATTTGCGACTAAAGTCGCGGCACTCGGGCAAAGCATATCCCATACTGAAATTATAGATGTACTCTTGGAAAGCTGTGGAGTTTCTAAAGAGAGTATGAGGATTTTTTATAACTTGGCCGGATTTCCAAGAGTCGTGGCTTCGCTCTTCGACCCCGAAACGCGAAAGTTTTTACGGCTTGTCAAAGTTGGTCTTGACCGCAAGATGGACCCGGAGATACGAAATCTTGCTTGTACAGCGCTTGGTCGCTGCTGCCAGGAAAAGTTACATGGCGCCCTAGCATTTGAGGAGCTTTGCGGCTTGTTTCCACGTGGTCTTGCCAGCAAGCTTCTCGACAACACCTTTATACAAACTTTCGATTCGGACTTGGCGATCCGCGAGCCTGAGCTCATCTGGACCCCGGAAATGCGCTCACATTTGTTGGACGTATGTGAAGAACACGGGCAAACATCTGTGGTGTACGATGAGCTACGTTCGGAGCTCGCGATAGCAGGTGTCTACGTTAGAGTTTTCGTGGAGAAACCTCATGCCAAACTCTCTAATGCAGAACGATTTGGAAATGCTCTGTGTGCTCGGTTTTGCGAAATCGTTGCAAGCCAGCTCGATGGTCCGACTCCGACAATCGGAGGCGTCGTGGCTCATGCATTCGCTGCGGATGAGCCAGACTTGGAGCTTACCACAGCTAGCTACCTTAGGGAGCAGCTGACGCTTCGTTCCATGCAAACAGAGCTTCCAGTGGGGCACGAAGTAGCGCCACCTCCTGTGCCCAGTCGTCAAAGCAAACCCCCACCGATTCCGAAAAGAGACACAAAACCAAGCTCGGAGAAGCCAAAGGCTGTCGTTGACGGTGTCGCAGAAGGTGCGCTTGCGGTGAATCAAACGGGTGGTGCGTTGAACGAATTTGGTTTGTTGACAAATTTAGACGGAGATGACGAGCTGGTCTTGCTGTGCAACGCCATTTTAAGGCTGTATGACGCAAGACCAAGGCTCTTGAGCCGCACTGCAAGCCCGGCTTACTACACAGTGCTTGCGCGTGCAACGAAGACGGCAGGGGGGGAGTTGAGAGAGGGCACACTCCGTTGTTGTTTCGCCGTGTTGCTTGCAATATGCGGCTGCGAGGAATGGGCGAAGCCTTTAAGCAAAGAAACTGAGATTCTCTCAGCATTAACTGGGCTGATTGTTTCGGAAACCTTGGAGGATATCGCTCTCGCAGCTTGCAAAACTCTCGAGCGATTAGTATGCAGTTATGAACAGAGCGCAGATTCTGTAAGCGAGGAAGTTACTCTTGAAAAGCTCCTTGGGCTTGCTCTTGGCCAGTCGCCTGGTGCATCCGAGAAATTGCAAAAGGGCGCACAAGATTTGCTTGGAGAGCTTGCTAAGCGCAGCAGACCAGCTGAGAGGCTCTTGGAGCGCTCTGAAGAATGGCAAGCGCTATGTGGGAACACCGAGTCACAGTGACTTGTCTGAAATCTCACAGTCAAGATGTCTTGATTGACTATGGGTGGATGGGCGTGGAGCAAAGCAGTTCTGGAAGATTAATGACGTTTGATCAGTCCTGTGTGCATGAACCATAAAACAACTTTGTTCTTGGAGCTTTTCTTTCTTTCTTTCTTTCTTTCAATGTTCCCATTCTATATACTTTTTTTTTTAAAACCAAAAATAAAAATTTTACTCGAAAAAAATGGAGATAAATGATTTTCGAGCGAATTCAGTATTCCAAAACGCGCCTCCATTTGTGAATGGAGCAAACTGAGAAATAATAAATGGGTGGCAGGTAAAAATATGCACAAGAAACGGCAGCGGTGACAGGAGAGGCGACAAGCAGCCACGCCAAAAATGCCGCATGTTATCTCCCATCGAGATGATCGAATGTATAAAAGGTTGGTGGGGAGCACCAACCGGTGTTCAGGAACTAAGCATCGAACGTGTTCTGCACCGTGAACCCCCTGCACAATTGCAACGGATCCACGGATCGGCTTCTTGCGAGCGCATCGATGAGCTCACCTTTAATCGCAAATGGAGGCGGGAGAGGCTTGGGCCAATACACATCAAAGAGTCTCGCGCGTTTCTTTTGGAACCCCCCTGCGTCAACGGATCCCGAAACACTGACGAGAACCGCGTTGGTGTGTCTCGTACGGAGTTCTTGCGCGACCTCTGAGCCACGGGCAGAGTTTCCAAGATGCTCATCCAAGATGATGACGTCGAAATCATTGTGCTGCAGAGCCTTATCGAGACTCTGGGAAGCTGTGGATGCATCTTCCACAACACAGTTCGGTGCAACTCGGGCAATGATACGTCGAATCATGGAGCGGTTTGCAGCCTCATCGTCAACAACGAGGAAGCGAAGCTCTGAGGGCAAGGTGAAGCCGTCCAAAATGAACTGTGCAACTTGGGAGGAGTCCGGAATCGGTTTGCGAATAAACAAGTCTGCGCCGCTAGACACGTGCTCTTGCTCCATATTGTTTGCCGAGCACCCAATGATGATGGCGTTTGCGGCATTCGGAAGAGTTCGTAGCTTGCGAATGGTTTCTGACCCGGATAAGGGTGACTCCGGCCCAGGCATGAAATGGTCTACAAAAATGAGGTGAAATGGCTTTGCGCTTTCCGACACGACACGGACGGCTTCTTCTCCGCTAGCGACTTGAACGACATCCATTCCCGATGCGACTTTGAGTACCAGTCGCTTCAGTATCTCGCGAAGCACGGCGTCATCGTCGATGATGAGGCACCTGGAGGTCGGACCGAGCAAAGTCGTAATCACCTGTTGCAGAGCGGTGGCATCCTTATTGCTAGCGAGGTTGAGCTCAGTGCTCTTGCCCAACGGGGCCGACTTGGCTTCTAATGGCACCGAGATTGCGAAACGAGCACCCGGGTTGTTCGGGATGTCGGAGCGGTAGTCCTTGTCAAGTTTGATCGTGCCACCCATACTTTCTACGATTGCTTTGCACAAGCTTAGACCTATTCCAGAGCCTTGCCGCTGAAGATCCAGGCTATCTTGGTATTTGCAGAAAAGGGAATGCATATTTTCCGAGGGGATTCCCGGCCCTGTGTCCTCAACAGCGAGGATGAGATTGCGAGGCTGTAGTGTATCGCGCTTGGCGATGATCCGGACGAAGCCAGTAGTTACAAATTTAAGCGAATTCTTGACGAGGTTGACAATCACCTGTTTGAGGCGAAGGTTGTCGGCTTCGACCCAAACGTCTTCGTCGCACACGACGTTGATCGGTATGTGTCTGGAAGTGCGATACAACATGGCACGTACGGGGAGCAAAAGATCGCGTTTGACGTTCATAAGGGCAACGTGGAGTTCCACCTTGGTCCGGAGGAAGCTGTTGAGGTCGAGCATATTGGATAGCAGTTCGTTGATGTAACTGAGACTGTTTTGGATGAGATTGATGTCGTTTGAAACCTGCGTGCAAGCGTTCATGGATGTCCAGCGAACAGAGGTGAGGTTTGCTTCGATAAAGCGCATGGCTGAAATAGCGATGGACAGAGGGTTGCGCACCTCGTGAGCGATAAACTCGTTGAGTCGTGCCTCGGAAGCTGCGCGTTCCTCCGCCCTAGCTAGCTCTGCTCGAGAGTTTACCATGTCGGTAATGTCGAGCCCGACAAAGATTGCTCCGCTGATTTCGTCCTGTTCGTCGTTTCTCTGCACGCAATTCACCATAATCTGTCGCTCTCCCTTTTTGCCAAGGAGGACCATCTCCTGGCTCAACTTTGCAGAGTTACCGGCAAGGGCCTTCATGGCTATTTCCTTGAGGCCTTTGGTCTCCGAATCTGTGAACACAGCGGACATTGGTTTGCCCACAGCGGCCTCCGGCGGTATCTCCTTGAATTCTGACATTTTTTTGTTCCAAATGGTGACGTCCCCGACTTTGTCCACTGCAAACACCTTGCACGGAACGATGTTGATGAGATTCTTGAGCTCCTGATTCTGCCGCTCCACTCGCGCGAGGAGGGCGATGCGAGACTGTTGCAAGACTTTGTCGTTGGTGAGATCGATGTGAGAGCCAATCAGCTTTGCGGGGCGTCCATCTGGTCTCCACTCAACAGCAAACCCCCGCGAGAGGACGGTCACCGTTGAGCCGTCAACATGAGAAAAACGAATTTCAGTGCTGAATTCGTGGCTGGCATCGATTCGCACGGTTTCATTGATCAGTTTGATTGCAGCATTGTAGTCATCCTCATTTATGATGGGCTTCCACGAATCTTCTTTGCTGTTATCAGGTTCGAGGCCAAACATGCGCCAGTACTGCGGTGACATGAAATAAGACTCTTTGACCAGGTCCCATTCCCAGAACCCTTCAATGCTGCGTTTCAGGAGGAACTCTTCCCTATCCTTAGCCTTCTCGCTGGACAGATCCACCAACTCAACGAGCAGCTCATCGTCCGTCTCATCCGTCACGTATAACTCCACCAGATGGTCCACACCGCGCACATTTAACAGGGTTCTGCCGTTAACCGCCGGGCGACCGTCCAGCCCCAGCAGCCGCCACACCGATTTGTTCTCCTGTGCGTCCTTGCAGCTCCACCCGAAAGCGTTCAACACCCGCTCAAAACCCGTGCTCAGCACCTTGTATTCGCCGCTCTTCCCATCCACCAGAGCCACCGGAGCGCGCAGCCGCTCCAAGCTCGACCGCAGCATCGCGCCTTCGTCTCCCTCACTCACTCTCTCTCACCCGCACACCCACACCTACGCACGCGCACAGAGAGACAGTGGGGGGAAGCGGAGCGGAGAGGAGGCCCGCAGGTGGGTGGAAAGAGAAGGGGAGGAAAGAAACGCGTCGCCTCTCGCCGACCAAAGCAAAAACGCAGTTTGTTGCACAGAGGGGTGCGCGCCAGGAGGAGGAGGAAGGGAGGAGGAGGAGGAGGAGAAAGGGTGGGCAGAGAGGAAGCGGGGGAAAGAAGCGCGCGCTGTGAGTTGTGAGTTAGCCCCCACACCTGCCGTGCATACTCGAGTTCTGAGAGTACTGTGTCAGCCTCTTCCTCTTCCTCCTTCTCCTTTTGCGGAGCTCTAGCTGGCTCCTACTGCTTGTTCTAACGTTCCTCTCCTCCTGAGCTTGAAGTCTAGCGTTTGTGTTATGAGGTGTTATAAGGTAGAAACTACTGGAAAGCGGCGAGCAGCACAGTAGTGGAGCTAGGGTCAGTAGGGTTTTCAGTAAGTGTCCTGTTTCAATTCTCCTCACAGTGGCGGTTCTAGTGTCCTCCTATGCCGTGCGAGGGACGGCGCTACGGGTAAACAATAGCGGGCGTATCGGCGACGTGATACTGGGGGGCATTAGCGCGGAAGATAAGATCGGGGTAGTCTATTTTTTTTTTCTCCTTTTCCAAACAACATTTATTTTTCTGTTTACTGTCAGTCCCTCACAAGGGCAGTTTCAACTCATTCTATATTCTCACACAGTCGAGGCTCTAAGCTGGCGATGTGCTGAGAGAAGGTGGGGGAGGAGGAAGGAGCTCTGAGGAGGTGGGTGGGGGGAGACTGTATTTCGAGCGGCGTGTTCATTGGCTGTTTGCCACCCCCCTCACAAACTCACCGCCTCTCACAGTCAACAGCATTGTGAGTGCAACCAAAGTTACAATCAATGCGAGCTGTGCTTGCTTCTGGAAGCCTTGGCCTAGCGATTTAGGTAGGCGTGAGTATACTGCACTAGCACCTTGACTGCAGTCCACCCCGATCTTCTGGTCGTAAGCTTTGACTATCGCATCACGTAGTGAAGTTTTCATATTATGAACCCCCTCTTTCCACAATCAGTGTTTTATGTACGGGAAACATCTTAGCTAGCGTTCAGCTACCCTTCAAGTATCAGGCAAAAATTACAACATGTTTTTAGATAGAGTAGTGACAACAATGCAAATAATTGGCGCACTGCTTATCAGCGAGAAGAGTAGTGAAATGTGGTTTACGTTGGCTCCTAATGTTTCAATATCACTGTTTTGTGCATCTCAAATTGCCCCAGTGCCCAACGTGTTGTAGATGCGAATAACACATCTATGCGATTCCCATAACATTCAAACAGAGATGCACTCTAAATTGATCACATGAATAATCCTAAACGGTCCTCCTGAACCGTAATAAACTACTCCCGGACCTAGCGATTACATAGTGTCTGCAGTATCAGAATCACCATCACAATGTATCACAAGTATCACAAACGTATAAAAACAGAGCACTTGTGATAAGTCAACTTACTCGTGATGTCAGTACAGTACCATGGTACATGGGGGGCATGTAACCTTAAATTTATAATCGACTGATTTAGGTCGAGGGTTGCTCGGGTTTTCTGTAGGAGTTGGCGTATCTCAAGACACGGCCAAGTACTGATCTGGTACTGACAGTGTTAGTGCGTGTGTACGTACACGTACTGGTACGTAAAGTTTTTGGTGATACCACCACTTAGGGTTGTGTTGTGTGAAAATTTCAAAGTCCTGGAAATTTTGGGAATGGCGTCAAATTCTTCTCGAGGTCTCTCAGGCTGGCGTCGCTCTCAATGCCACAATCTAGCGAAAGCTCGTCCTCGATTCTCTCGTCTGTCAGAGTCTGTCTCAAACGTCAGGTTTTTTTCAAACCTTGGTTCCCGAGCAGAGCCGGACCCTGGTACTTGCGCGGATCGCATGGTTTCCCATTGGCGTGACCCACCCTCAAGCTGCTCGTTCGTGGACGTCTGGACTGTTGCTTATCCAAGCAAAAACGCGTTTGAAGCCTTTTTAGGTGATGGAATAGCTTCCAAAAGCTCCAAGAGACTGAGCATAACTTGCAGGATATGTGCCGGCGGTACAATGTCAACCTGCCCTCCGCCTTACTTTGGTCCTCTCGCCCGTTTTGTTCGAGCGGAATCTCAGCATTCGCTCTTGGGTTCTTACATTCGCTCTCGCTCACTTGAAAGCTTGGCTCTGTGCTGCTGCCATACGTGATGGTTCATAGTTCATAAGCGATTTTGTCTTCTGTTTCCTTCCCAGCGCCATGCGAAAGCAGAGCACCTTTCTGCGCCGTTACTGAACTCTACAAAGATCTTTTGCCTGGCAGACAAGAAACCAAGTACTTTTTAAATGTTGAAAAGATGAAGAAATCATGGCACGCCGTGAAAGAGAACCTCTGAGCGAGCTAAAAATCGCAAGATCATCGGTCTCACCACACCTTGAGAGCACAAAGCAGAAGTTTCGAAAGTTGCAACACAAAAGCTCACGGAGTGAGTTTCGAGTGCCTGAGAAACACCTTGGTGACGTAAGAAGGAAAGAAGCTATATGTCTGAATGCAGCAAACTTGGGTCAAAACGCCAAAGCCAAACTTTGGTCACGCAAGTGAATTGGATGATTGTGATTGTAATTGTGATTGTGATTGTGGTTGTGATTGTGGTTATAATTGTGATTGTGATTGTGGTTGTGGTCGTAATTGTGATTGTGATCGTGATTGTGATTGTGATTGTACTTGTGATTGTGAATGTGAATGTGATTGCACGAATCCTTCGAATCTGCCGCATCCTAGACTACGGTACCCCTCTCCATAGCTAGAGGGTCTGCTAAGGGTTTCCAGTCACGAACAGCGAATCGACTGCATCCAAGTTGCTGCCAGACCAGCTCAACCAGGACCCATTCGGAGTGCACGAGGTCTCTTCCTTCAAGACATTGAAGACCTTCCAAATTAAAAACAGTCAAAGACTTGCACTGCGTTGTTCAATGACGACGATGCCTTTCTCTTCTATTGTACAACAACTTGGCAATCCTCTTCTATTGTACAAAAACTAGGCAATCAACAATCCAAAGACACCGTCTATAATACGGCCTATCAGGTACTATTGACCCTTTAGCACTTAGTAAAGAAGGAGATGGGTGCGGAGGTCCGAGATAGGCAGACCCCAAATTGGCGTGTGAATGCAGCAGTCTGCAGAGCTCGCGCAGCACAAGTGCAGGCCTGGATGTACTTGGGGGTAATTGGGAGCGGCAAGCCTTCGTGGAAGCATGCGGAACCGCCGCGCAGCAGGAGCAACAGCAAGAGCAACAGCAAGAGCAGCAGAAGCACAGACTCGCGGTCGACGTTCACAGGGTTTCTTCGATAGGCCCATGATTCGCAAATCAGGAAGCTGCATCGCAGAGCGGATCTGTTTTTGGTCCTGACAGATTATCGCTAGTAGAGTGCGCTAATGCTGGATCTTAGGAAGTACTATACCGATGAGTACCTGATGGGGCAAGATTGGGAAACCCTACCTCGGCGCCTATATGTGGCTTATTAAAGTATGGGCTAGCCCAGAATGGATGGCGGGGAGTGGATCGGGGTCACAAGTTTGTCGATGACGTCATTCACAGATCCATGAAGGTGCGATGGTGTCATGCGTCGGAGCTCAGCCAGGGTTTCAAGGTATCCCCCAGGCCAGCATCAACGGTAGTCTCATTCAGTTCTGCGGCCTTTGTTGGAGCCATAGAACGCTGCCCAAAAGAAACCAGCCCGTCCCGTAGTCTCATTCAGCCGCGAGCCCATACAAAATGCAATACACCCGTGCCTGAAAGAGATCAATCGCGTTCCCGCCCTCCCTTATCTTTCCAGCACAGAGCGACGGCGAGGACGGTGCGAGAGAGAGAGAGAGGTGTTGTGTGTGTGAGTGAGTGAGTGAGAGAGAGAGAGAGAAACGAAGAGCACGGTAAGTCTGAGTAGTCGTACCCACCGGTGCTTCCCGCAGGTGGCGCCAGCTTTGACGGAGCTGCGGGAGGAGTGTGCAGAGGGTAAGAGGGTACAGAAGTTGAAATCTGACCGCGTGAATGTGTTTGGACGAATTGCGGGCGACCTTTTGACGGGCTTGGTGCTGTGTGTATGGGGATCTGGCGGTAGATGGCGGAACGTGGGTGCTACAACTGCGGACAGACCGGCCACGTGGCACGGGCATGTACGTTTTTGTTTGTCTGCTTGTTTGTTGTGATGGGTTTGTTGAAGTTGCTGTGGATGGCGAGTACTAATTAGTTTGCGTGATGGACGGAGCAGGTCCTAATGCTCAAGGCGGCGCTGGCGGCGGTGCATTCCGCCAGAAGAGCTGCTACAACTGCGGCTCTAATGACCACTTGTCCCGTGACTGTGAGTTTTCTTCTTGACTGGAGGTGAAGATCAGCTTGTCTTTTCTAATGGTTGGCCTCTTTTCGTTTTCGCTTCATTCATCCTCAGGCCCACATGAGCAGCAGCCACGCGCTTGCTACAACTGCGGCGAGAGCGGACATTTGAGCCGCGACTGCCCACAGGGAGGCAACGCTGGAGGCTACGGAAACGGTGGCGGCTACAGGAACGGTGGTGGCGGTGCCTTCGGAGGAGCTGCACGCACCTGCTACTCGTGCGGCCAGTCCGGACACTTCTCGCGTAAGTGACGTATCTTTTAATATTTGCGTGCCTGCGCATCAATTGATGCTATGGTCGACGAAGGTCGTGCTGACCAAACCTTTTCTTTCTTTGTTCTTTGGGATCCTCTACAGGCGAGTGCCCTAACGCAGCTGCTGGAGGCGCTGGTGCTTTTGGCGGCCGCGGACGCCGCCAGGGCGGCTCAAAGTGCTACAACTGTGGCGAGATGGGCCATCTCTCGAGAGAGTGCCCACAAAAAGACGCTGGCCCAAAGTGCTACCACTGCGGAGAGTTTGGTCACCTGTCTCAGGCTTGCCCACAGGCAAGCGCTGCGCCAGCTGATATGGAGAACTAAGCTGGGAGCGCTGCTGCTAGAAGGAGGGTGTTCACAGGATCACTGCCTTACTTGAGCTGCGTGAACCCTGAATCTCGTCGCCCCGA